>OZ057399.1:49206162-49283662 GCA_964056695.1 Melieria picta
ATCAAATCAAATCAAATCAAATCAAATCAAAACAAATCAAACCAAATCAAATCAAATCCAATTAAATCCAACCAAATCAAATCAAATAAAATAAAATAAAATAAAATAAAATTAAATTAAATAATATAAAATAAAATAAAATAAAAAAAATAAATAAGGTAGTTAAAAAAAATTAATAGAAATATAATTAATTAAAATAAGTATTGATAAACAAATACTCTTTCCAGACAAATAAAAGCTCACACTATTTGCTGTACAACAACAAGTGAAAATGCTCGCACTGCGCGCTTCTTTTCTACTGTTTTACTTTTTTAAGCTTAAAAGCGCATTGCAGACTATAACAAATTCCGATTTCGGTGCTCTACAGCACTGCTTAATGCTCGCCATTACGCGGTTCCCATATCCGCAAATTCTGCCAGCCTTAAAGCGCATCACGAGCGCGTGTCTATTCAACATTTTAAGCCACTTTTTGCAGTTTTTCGTTGTGTTCAAATGTTACATTTTTTATATTATTTCGTATTGTGATACAAATCGTCTTAATTTTTTGTGGTGTTTTTTTACAATTTTTTATATTACATTGTTGTTTCTATCAGCGTTTTCGCACCGCGGTCGCATGCGTGCTTACACACGCAACATTCATTTGTTTATTTTTGCTTACGGGTATTAAGAAGTGGCAAGTGGTGCCACATGATTAATTATTTCTGTTGTTTATGTGCGTAGAAATGTTCGGTATGTATGTATGTATGTGGCACATTCGGTACGGCTAAACGTGTGGCTTATGTAGTAAACATTGGCGGCACACACGATCTGGTGGCCACTTGACTTGTGGCAGAGCAGAGAAAAATTTAATGCAAACAACAACAAAATTGGTATTGGAGGTACATGGAACTGTGGCAAGTGTCATTAGAACTTTTGAAAATGAACCACAATTTTACTTTGCTTTTTGTTCGAAAACTTTAAGAGTCAAAGTGTTTTTCAGCCACGTCTAAATACAACCCTGTTAGGCACAAAATATGAACAAAAATTAGCTGACTTCATAGCTAATTTAAAGTGCTACCATATTGTTTATCGAAATCATATTCTTCTGCATTTCGGCAAACGCAATAACCATGCATCGTGAATGCCGCCACTGTGTAGCGCACATTTCTGCTCATGTACGGCGTGTTATTACAAGTATTATTGTTATTGTTGTTGTTGTTGCTATTTAGTACTATTGTTGTTGTTGTTTCTGTACGTCATTGTTTATGTTGCCCGGTGTATGGTGGGTGTGAATGTGTGCGTAATAGACATGTGGCAAATGAGATTTTAATAAGCGAAAACTCTAAAGCTCGCTGTCGAGTTTTTTACACCCATCCAGCAACGCCTAAGCGGAAGAAAGACCCATGGCAGCACACACACACACACACACACACACATTACGCATTTGTATGATTTGGTGTCTCCAATCGTGCTAAACCTTAAAAAATTCCTATGTAGTCGTTCAACGACAAAGTTGTGCTGTCAAAAAATTTTTGTATTATCTTTTCACTTTCTTACTGACTGCTACTCTCATACCATCTTCATGCTTAAAGCTATACTTAGGTGCTATTTATTTTTATACCTTGCGCTGGGTTGCCAACATGCTTTCACTTTAGCTGGTGTGGTTCAACGATTAGTGAGTTGAACGACAAGCCAGTTGAAAGTGAGTTCGAATTTTGAACCTTCAGGTGTGCTCACCAAACAGTGATCAATCTAGAAGAATGAAATATTTGTCTCTAACAGAACTGCCAACTCTGCTCCCTCCCTGCATTATCAATGTAAAAGTTTAATGCTTTCATTCATACATTAATGTGTCTTAAAGATGGCTGTAGAAAGCTCAATATTGGATCCCTTTTAGAGCTTGTAAAGGCATTTTTGTTTTGTTTGTAAAGACACTCAAAAAATACGCGCGAGCATTGAGTTGCTTTTAGATGGAGAAAGGTTAGATATATAAAGACGTATGTATGAAGAAAATGTGTTGGATTGAAAAAGCATTTATTTATCTTTTTTTATAATAATTTTTAAATCTTAAACAAAATTCTAGTGGTCCTTAATGAGAGTCGCGTATGTCTTAATGTGGTATCACAATGACTCAAATCTCTAATCTCTAATTCGAATTACTTGCTTCTTTCGTAAGAACCTAAATCAATCACTCTAACCAAAACCTAAACCTTTCCTGACACTCCAAACAGGTTAAAATTCCTTCAACAAATGTTATCATAACTAACGAATACGCTGGTATCTTCCTAAGGATTTTCGACCATTCCTGTAATTTTACATAAATAAAACATATGTACAGAAATGAAAGGGAACTCCTGCTTACGTCGGCTATGAAAGCTACGAAGTTTTTGATTGATTAGATATGAACCACTGAACTCAGGACTCTTTGTTTGCTTCACCAAACTTATCTACAAAATTGATATTCCCACTCGAAGCTCAAACGATTAGAGTTCTGTAAAGAATCCCTGGGCAGAAGAGACATACTCGTATAGTTTATATATCGTCTGCGAAACCATTAGTCTCTTTCCAGAACTACCCATTTTAAGCTGTGAATGAAGCAGACCACATTTTTGGTTTAGACTTCGGCTTCTTTTATTGGGTCCATTTGAAACCATATCTTTGGGGTATGGAGTCTGCGTTCCTTCGAAGTCAGACAGCGACATAGGATGGGTTGTATCATTCCTTCTCACTTCACCATGGGAGCAAACTAAACAACCCTTAACCCTAATATGAAGACCTTACTAAATGTAGTACACCTGTTTGAAGGTGCGGCGGTAACTGTGCTTTAAATTTGCCCTGAAATGTAGGTGTCGTTACAGGACCTTCGGCATATCTGAGTCAAGACTCAAGAAGAAGGCATCGTGAGTGTCAAAACGATTGTATCTTAGCTTGAAAGTCTCAGTACCAATGATCTCCAACCTAATTCGGATGAAAGTGTGCCGGACACTTAAAGGACCTCGCTACCTAATATGTATGTTGTCTCTTTCCAAGTGTTTAGGTCATAGAAACTATTTCTTCACCACTACCCGTCAACAGTACCTCCTGTTCAAGGACAAGAAGAGCCCAGATCGCTATGAGTGTGACTTCCATAATGTCACACTCGACTTATATCACCGTGCAACAGTATTTTTGACCTATCCCCATGTTGATATAAGCCTGAAACTATCAGGTGTACAACTTTGCTTCCGCCGTTTTTTTCTAAAATTAAAAGCTTTATTGCGAAAAAGTGCTTACAGATGTATTATTCAAAGTATTGTCCGTCGCTAGCGACAACTTTCTCCCATCTTTCCGGCAATTTTCGGATCCCGGCTCGAAAAAAGGAGTCCTCTTTTGACGCTATCCATGAAGCAATCCATTTTTCCAATTCTTCGAAGGATTGAAAATGTTGATCTGCCAGGCCGTGTGCCATCGAACGGAATAGGTGGAAGTCAGAAGGGGCGACATCTGGGGAATACGGCGGGTGGGGCAAGACTTCCCATTTCAGCGTTTCCAGGTACTTTTTGACCACTTTTGCGACGTGAGGCCGAGCATTGTCGTGTTGGAGGATGACTTTGTCATGTCGCTCTTGATATTGTGGCCGCTTTTCTTTTAGCGCGCGACTAAGGCGCATCAGTTGCGTTCGGTAGCGATCTCCTGTGATGGTTTCACCCGGTTTTAAGAGCTCGTAGTAAATCACACCGAGCTGATCCCACCAAATACAAATCATAACCTTGGCGCCGTGAATATTCATCGAAATCACCATTTTTAAAACGTTGAAACCACTCCCGACACGTTCTTTCACTCAGAGCAGCATCACCGTAAGTTTCTGAGAGCATTCGATGCGCTTCAGCTGCATTTTTTTGCGAATTGTAACAGAAAAGTAAAACTTCCCGCAAATGGCGAGAATTGGGCACATAAACGGACATTTTCGAGCGTGAATAATACGAAAACAAGAACAACTGTCACTGAAACGGCGATGACAATTCGTTAGGCACTGTCCACACTCACTTTAAAGGCATTACCATCTATGTATTTCAAACGGCGGAAAACGGCGGAAGCAAAGTTGTACACCTGATAGAAGTCATTCTTAGTAATTTACTTAGTAAACTAAGCTTTTCATTTGCTGACCCAATGTCCTTCTAAAAGGACTTTAGAATTTTAAGGACTTACATGCTCCGATACAGCCCAAAATCGTGTAAGATGGAAGGGAGATATGCTCCCGAGAGGAGTCAGCAAGGACAAAAAAACATGCTCCGATACGAACCGGACCGGAGTATAGAAATACTGTTCTAAGGTTTAACGAAAAAAAATTTCTAAAATTTCAGTCCGGTTTCTCTTCCAAAAGTCTCAGAATCAGTCGGTCACTCTGTACACAAAGCCATCTTCTCTACTTTTGTATCCAAATTCAAAAAAAAAAAAACAGAAACAGGAAAAAAGGCAAGTCCATAGTGCACCGTGTACCTAAGCTATGAAGGCCCACTGAATCACTTTGCCCTTCTTTAAGGAATTTCTTTATATCTATTATAATTTTTGCCATTGTTGCTTATTTTTAAGCGTTAATTGCGCGTGATTTATTACTCACGCGGCATCGAATCGCCCTCGAGCCATTTTCCGCTCTCCGCTCGCCGTTCATTGCCCAAATGCGCAGAGCTTGCCAAAAAATGGAGCAACCTCTCATCGTTCGCTACATTTACATCTTCTTCACAATTTGCCTACATTTGTTAATATTACGTACGCGTATTTTCACATTTTTGACGCTTTTTGCGTCTCTAATCGTCTTCCACGGTTTACAACTCACCACACCACAATAAATGGACTGGCTGATCTCTTGACACTGCGTCGCTGCGAAAACCAAACTGTCTGCTTAATCTAGCTTATTTGTTGTTGTCTGGTACATACCTAAAAATAAAAATAGAAAAACATTGATAATTTATTATATATAAATATTGTGTTAAAACAGAGCCGAAGAAAGTGGAGTATCACATGGAGACGGAATTGTTTAATTCATTAATCATTTGAGCGAACCGAGGTCTCGCTGGGCGTAACGATTAGAATTGCGCGTGCGACGGTAGAGTAGTGAATGGAAGAGGTCCAAAGGTTTATGTAGATGTAGATTGCGCAATGATGCGTTTGTTAGAGGTTTGTCATTGCCTGCTGAGAGAGAAGTCGAAGAAGCTTGAACGAAAAATATCCACACATACTCGTAGTTAGTGTTGATTGAGTGCGTTTCGAACCCAGACATTTTAGAGGATTTCTATAAGATTTCAATGGTTTTGAATTCGAGAGTCAGTGAAATTCATGGAAGTAAAAGCCCTACAAATAGATGCCACCAACATCCAAAGAATAACCGTCTGAAAATTGATTCTACGACTGTCCTTGCCGTACAAACTTTTAAAGGATATCTTAAAGAACCAAATTGTATAACAACATTTCCAATGGGCCACAAAGAGCTGATTTTCAACTATCTGATACCTTAAGCTGTTCCGATAAAGCCGAAAATATGTGTCATTAGTGAAGGACTCTTGTTGAAGTTGAGTTGAACCTTTAACTCAACTTCCTCTATAAAGTCCTATATGAAACACCACCTCGTAGAGAGTCCATTAAAAAGAAGGAAACCTTTAAACCTGTGGATGAAGCTGAGTAGATTTGGTAATTGTAAGTCCCCTACGTGACTAAGGCCCCATAATAAAAGGGCCCCATGGGAAATAGCACTTGAGACCTTTGAATAAAATAAGTAAATTCGATAAGAGGGGGAAGTGGAACCTATGGAAAAAACCCCCTATGGAAAAAACCTTTGGTAAAATGAATTATATTCGGTAAATGTACTTCTAAGTCTCATATAAGCAGGTATCCCTTCAACCCTTTGTTGTAGCTGAGTATATTCGATAACAGTGCTTCGCTCTTTTCCTTCAGAAAGATCTCATAAGATAGTGGACCCCATTTGGAAAAGGCCACAATGAGTCGAAACGGCCTACAACTATGAATAAGGTATCTCTTCGATCTCGAAGAAGATGTTTAGGACATGATAAAGCTAAACAAATCCGATAACCCGGTTAGCAAGGCGCAATAAGGAAGTAGGATCCATTGGGTATAGCCCTTGTATCCCTTGATAAAACTAAGTAAAATCCGTCATAAGAAAGTGTATCCATTGGAAACAGCCCTTCCATCCTTTGATAAAGGTAAGTAAACTCGGTAAGTATACTTCCCCGCGTTAGCAAGACCCAATAAGAATGAATATCTCACACAGACGAAACCTTTAACGCCTATTGTGATGTACCCTAAGCATAAAGTACCGCTTTAACCTCGTGATCAAGCTTAATGAACTCGGTACTTGTACTCCATTGGGCCCCATAAAAGGTGGTACCCTGGGGATCAGGTCATTTTGGTACATTGCAAGTGCATCTATGAAGTGCCAAGTGTTTTGTAATAAGCCCGAACAGGAAAGCAGGAAATTTCCTCCAGAAGCTGAGAAGGAAAGACCTCCGTCGAATGGTCGGGTTAATCACAGGACACAAGCCATGGGGGCGACATATGGCCAACATGGGCATCATCGAGGATCCGACTTGCATGTCTTGCCTGGAGGAGGTAGATAGTACAGAGCACTTTCTCTGTGCATGTCCTGCCCTCTCTAGAACGAGATTGCGCACGCTGGGTTCAGATGTTATGAGAATGGACGAAGTTCATTGTCTCACCCTGTGTGATCTCCTGAGATTCATTACTGAGTCCGGGAAATTTGCACAGGAGACCTCATAACCCTTTCTCCTTTTCCACCCACTTTCTCTTTTCTCTTTCCCATTCCAATCTCCTCTATCAACCTTTTTCCTGAGCCTTAAGTACAATGGTGCTTGGTGCTACTGAGTGCTTGAGGTAATGACCTCCCTTAGGTTATTTCCTCGGCTCCCCCTCACATCCATCCATCCATCCAAGCTGAATGAATTCGGTACTTGTACTCCTTTGGGCCCCATAAAATGTGGCACCCTGGGGAACAGGTCATTTTGGTCCATTGCAAGTCCTTCTATGAAAAAGGCTTCCCTTGAGTGACTTCGAAAAACTTGGTAAATTCAGTGACTGTACTTCTGCGTTGGTAAATCCCGAAAAGAATGGCCATTTTTTTGTACGAAGTCGTCGTTATTCGATAATAGGATCTACGGGGAATCTAACATTAAACAGGGTCTCCCCTTTTGTAACGGAACCTAACCCAAAGCATCCCTTGGGCCTCTGGATGAAGCAAACCAAGTCCAGTGGCTTTACTTCCCATGCTTCAGCAAGTTCATCTTATGGTACAAAGTTGTCTTCGTTGGATTATACGTAGAACATCCTGAAGAAGCTCTTTATCCACTGTTCGAAACGGCCTAAAACATTCATTTCATGCATAAAGTCACACCCACAACATGGACTGATGGATGTTTTCTCGCAGTATGACCTTAGTTCTCCAAGAACTTGGCCGTATTTTAATATGCCCAGCTTATATCCCCGTTCAGTAATTTTGGCAAAACTTTTCAATTTATTTAAATCTGATTTAAGTAAAATGCAGAAAATTCACTTAAAATGCCATCGCAGGGATTAAGCGAGAAAGTAATAAACGCTTAAAAGGTCTGCGCAGCTCATCAAAATGCCAATACGTGGCATAATGTTCAAAATTCAAATACCGCCGCTACCGCACCGCAACCAACGCCGGCAAACAAAATTGTCAATTCACCCCTGGAAGCGAGCAAATCTCACTTCGAGTACGTAAAGCAGCCGCCCCCATCCAACGTTCCCCGTCGCCGCTTTTACCGCTTAACACAATAAGCGCTTCGCTCCGCGCTGCCTTCCTTTTGGCAGCGCTCAACAACTTATTTGTCTGTCGTTAAGGGCGCATCCGCCGCCCTTGCGACGCTCGCCGTTTCAACCTCCACTAAAATTCCACTCATCATCTGGTGCAATTTTAACGCACAAATTTGCACACGTTCCGCACATTGGAAGCAGCGCGCTGCAAAGCAATTTTCACAGAAATCTTTATTGAAAGTGTTTGACAAACGAAATAACCCCATCGGCTTTGATGCGGGCGTCGACGGGTAGTGGGACGCTTCTGGGGAAGTGCGGTACAAATCAGCATAACGGCCGACGATAAGACAGACGCGCCACGTTCGGCTTTTGTGTAAGACACGTTGATGCTTTGACAAACTCATTGTGCCGGATTTTTTTGCCTGATTTCCTCGAGCTGCCACTCTGCGCCGCAGCCGCGTGAAAACACTTGCCACAATCACAGCTCTGTCACTTGTCTATAGTCGCTCGAAATTACGCGTAAGCTGGCGTTTACTTTGGATTTCGTCGAGAAGGCCTGCTTTGTGGCGGCGAATACGTGGCCGCAGCAGCGTGTTGGAGTTTCTCGTCGAGAGGGCTTAAGGGTTAGCACTAACCGCAAAGTATATTTTTTCAGTTAGCTGCGCTACGCTTAAAGCTAATATTTGCTGGCATACTTTTAGGATCACATTGTACAATGTATTTGTGATTCTGTGTGTTGTGCAACGGGCAACAGCTACCGAATCCTCTCGTGGGCGTGCGCCTCTGTACGCCTCAACTGAAGGTGCGAACCCGAGGCAAATATCCCTAGCACAACACATACAGAGAGTACATACATAAATGCACAGCGCGGCAAGTCACGAACATAAAATAAAAATTTCAAGAATAGCAGACAGCTGCAGTGAAACTGAGTGCGAAAGATAGCTGTATGCCTTCTTATGAGCGTGGAAAATGCGCTTCGCTTGCCAGCTAACCGGAGAACGGGTGGTGAGGCGCACAGGAAACAGGAAGATGGAACAACAAAAAGATATTGAGACTGCTGCTTGAGCAGTTTTACGTTGCGTTATACTCGACGTTTCTATGGTCCGGGTTCACTTTGGCATAGGGCTGAAAAAGTCTTAAAGTTAGCGTGGCCTTGAATGACTGCATCAGCAATAAAATCTGTTTAGTCTATGAGAATCTGTTTATACCTGAGTCTATGCGTTCCATGGATGGTATGCGAGAAGATACTCTGAGAAGGTCCCAAAGCAAAGCATGGCGAATTTTTGCATCGACAGAACAATCTACGATCGTATTTTTTAGTGGCTCTTGGGGTATTCGAGAGGGAGATACTTCGCAAAATCTTTGTCCCCAGAGAATTAACATCCAGCAGCTACGCTGGATTGACCATATCTGCCGAATGGGCAATGAAGCTCCGGCGAAAAAGCTGTTCGATGCAGTAGTTGAAGTTCGACGGCGAAGAGGGAGACCGTGTCTCCGGTGGAAAGACCAAGTTGAGGAGGCCCTATCATCTCTTGGTGTGACCAACTGGGGAAGGCGCGCACAAAGCAGAGGCGCCTGTAGAGAGCTTTTGCGGCAGGCCGTAACCCAGTACCGGGTTGTTATGGTCAGTTAAGTAAGTCAAAACAATTGTCGTTTTGATGCGTCTATATGTTCCGAGGATGGTATTTCTATTGACGCTATCCCAGATTTTATTAGAAAAGTGGAGACTTTAGAATCAGAATTTATTAAATATGTCCTTATGAATTTGGGCGCAAATGACTCGCGTATGTAGTTTAACAACAATGGGCATGGTGAGGTTAGGTTAAGAGGCGTAGACCCGTGAAACCCATTAGACTCTTTTTAGAGTGAACCAATTCGAGCTCTTGATGAAACGCAGAAGTAATGCAACTAAAAGTTTAAATGTACAGGTTGCACTTTCTTTTAACGATGGACTTAAATGTATACTGGAAGTCGCTTTATATGGGAACAGACTTATCAGTCTCCGTCCAAAGCGAACTCATTTGATTTTTTGACAAAGTGAATCTCTAAAATTCTGTGGCATTATCTGTAAAAAGACTTATCAATATTGTTCCAAACCGAACTAACTAATTTGATTTCTGGACAAAGTGTCTGAATCACCTCAACTCTGAGAGATCAAAAGCTATCAGTCTCCTTTCAAGGCCAACTAATTCGACTTGGTAGTACAATATAAGACTAGACTAAGGTAGTACAATCGAAGACTTAGACGCCCAATATAAATCGCCCCACCTCTGAGGAATGAAACTCATCAGTCTCTATCCAAAGTGAACGAATTGGGGTTTTAATCAGACTTAGGTGACCTACTTATTGTGAATCGCTGTATCTATGGAAGGAAAAACCCCATAAATTGTAAACGGTCTATTGTAAATCTGATGAGGTTAAACCGATCAACTTCTTTCCGGGTCACCACTATTACTTGTAGGCTTAGTCTTGGAGTTATACTTTGATTTTGACTTAGATTTATCCTGAGACGTGGACGTGGACTTGAATTTGGACTTTGAATTAAACTTGAACTTGGATTTAGACTGCTTCATCTTTGAGAAAAGGAACTTATCAGTTTCTTTCTGGGGCGAACAAATTCGTCTACATATTCGTGACTACATATGTATATATGTGTAAATGTTATTTTACGAAAATTAGTTTTGCTGGCCAATGCAGGCGCAGTTCGTATCGCTGGATTGTGCCTAAATAAAACTGAACCCACTGAAATTCTTTGACGAAGTTCACCACCGAAGATACTTTATATACAATTTTCCAAAGGCATTTTACTTTCACTTCGCTTTTCTTATTTGGGTTACACTGTTGCTTATCAAAACCAAACTGGCTGCCTATTCGGCTGCGCAATTCATTCTCAAAACTTCCAGCATTGCCTCGAACCGTCTCTGCGATAGCTCCCGCACGTGTCGAAAAGTATGCAATGCTGCTGCTACCAACAAATGCCCGTTCAGTGTTGCCTATGCTAAGGGGCACACAGTTGTGTAGAGCGAATTGAACTATCGTCAAATTATTATATAAAAATTAAATAATCAAAAACTTATTCAATTTTGTATATCAACTCAAATAAATTATACCTTTAAAGAAGAGTTTGCTTAAATATTTTTACTTAATTTTTTACAAAGTGTGATCTGCCCACCTTTCATCCGACATACAGGCGCGGCACACAGGTGCTGCAAAATTTGTGCGTCTTGTGGAAAAAAAATCAACAAAGCTGTTACGTTGTCTGACAACGCACAAAGTGACAGCGTGGTGTCAGCATCTTCACAGCGCTGTTGCAGTAAAATGCTGATACTTAAACAAAAACATTAAAACAACAACAAATTTAAGCGACGAACCCGTTGCAAGCGGTCGCTGCAACACAAAAACAATGCTGTAAAATCAGCGTTGCCACCTTTATCCATTGTCACTTTCAAGATACGAGTACGCCCCACCCCACCCGCCACGCCACCCACATCTCTTGACTTCCGTGACGGTGACACTGACTGCGCTGCCACACCTCGGCTGCGCTGCATTCACATTGCGTGCACGTCAGCACGCCTAAGAGTATGCCATACAAAATTCTTAAGTTGTTTGCATAAGCTTAAGGCAGCATGTGGCCGCCTGCCGTCGTTTTCTTCTGTATATACTTGTATAATTTTTCTTCTTCTTCTGATTTGGCGCTACGCACGCACGTCTGCTGTGTCCCAATCGGCGCCTTCGTCACGCTTTGCCTTATGTTAGACTCTATCATATTGGTTGTTGTTTTTGTTTTTACTTTTTTTTTCTTGCTACCACACTACGGCTTTCATTTTACGGCCTTTTATTGGTATTTTTAACCTTCGCCCTGCTCAGACCGCCTCGCGCATTCTTCATGCTCGAAACGATGTGTTGGTGTGCACTTTTGGGTCGCGTGTGCCTGCCTGCCTGCCTGTGCGAATGTGTGTATGTGTGTGTGTGTGTGTGTGTTTGAGTGTGTTCGTCTGTGCGTGTTTGCTGCGTGTTTTCCTTTGCATAATCTGCGGCACTTAATGACGTTTGAGTGCTGCGGCGCGCTCACGCACCGAAAGCCGTTCACAGTAATGCAGAGATTTGCCAGTGTTGCCACTAAATTTGAGTGATTTTATTACTATTGTGCTTCGTTGTTGTTGTTGTTGTTCGTTGCATTGTTGTTGTTTGGGCAGCTGTTATTTTAATTTTGAGGCTTTTTGTGTCTCTTACTTCCATTGGTTTTTGGTGCGTTTCATATCTTTCGACTTGAAATTTTGGTATCATCTTTGTTTATTTATGGTTTTTTGACATTTCGTTGTTCATATTATTTTGCTTCCTTATTAAAGTTCATTCGATTTTATTCGTTACTAATTTCCTCTTTTATTTTCTTTTCATTTCTTTACTCATTTTTCGATTTTATTCAAAAATGTTGTTCATCATCTTTCACTTCTTCAACTGCATTTTTGTTGTTGTGTCCACATCATGACATCTTACTGGTTAACTGCTTTGACTTTCCTTATTTTCCTCTGGTTCCACGCGGCCTCCCTTCTCCCTCCAAACATTTCACGCTCGACGCACCCTTTTTAACGCCTAATGCACCCCATTAGACTTTCACAATGGCTTAGAGGCAAATTTACATTATTAAGCTTTACTTTACTTTGCGATTGTTTTTATTATGTTTTTCGTCCGCTCGCTAACCCCCCCACCCCCCCCAACGCACTGCAGCGCACCCCACACGTCGACGACTTTCCTTACCTTTTTGGCTTTTCGAGCGGCTTCGGCAGCACTCAACGCTGGTTTTTTTTTCATTCACAATTTTTTTGCGTTGAGGTGGCAACATTTTTGTTTATTATTGTGCTTATTGTTGTTGTTGCGTTATTACAGCGGCACAATGTCAATATTTATTTTTGACAATTTGAGCGACCGCCGGAAAAAAGCAGCCAGCTTGACAGGTAGTAACAGGCAGCTGCTTTTCTTTGAAATCGAAGTAATCTTAAATATTTAACTTTTGGCATGCTTTTTCCCCATCTGCTTCTTCTTCTTTTTATTCGCCTGCAAGCCAATGAGCGCGCGTGTGCGTGTGTGCGTGTGTGTCGCGCCCTCTCCGCCCGCCCGCGCGTTTGCAGTTGGCTCGCGGCATTTGCATACGCCGACAGTTTGTCTTAATGTGGATTGTTTTCGTTTGTTGCGGAAATGTCAATATTTTGACAATTTAATGATTTTCTCCGGCTTTGACTGTGTCCGTCTAATGTGCTCTCCGGCGCCTGAAATGCTGCCAATGCGTAGCGCACGAAAAGTCTGAGAAGGAGGTACTTGAAAGTAATCAAAGTGCACAAAATTAGCGGTAAAGCAGACGTCATTACATGCTTAATTTGCTGCGTTTTATAATTTGAAAACTTTTAATTTTTGTTTTAACATAAAAATTATAGAAGGCTCAGTGACTAATGCATTGAACTACGAGTTGGAGGGTTGCGGGTTCGAATCTTGACTCAGACAAACCAATTAAGAAATGTTTATGTTGTCTGTTGCTCAATAATAGAGAAAATAGCTAATAGCTTTATTCCATTTCTGAAAAATTTTTCAAATTCCAGCTCGAAAATAATAGAAAAAATTATAGAAGGCTCAGTGATTAATGCGTTGGACTACGAGTTGAAGGGTTGCGGGTTCGAATCTCGACTTAGACAAACCAATTAAGAAATGTTTATGTTGTCTGTTGCTCAATAATAGAGAAAATAGCTAATAGCTTTTTTCCATCTCTCAAACATTTTTCAAATTCCAGCTCGAAAAAAATAGAAAAAATTATGGAAGGCTAAGTGGTTAATGCGTTGGACTACGAGTTGAAAGGTTGCGGGTTCGAATCTCGACTTAGACAAACCAATTAAGAAATGTTTATGTTGTCTGTTGCTCTTTTATAGAGAAAATAGCTAATAGCTTTTTTCCATCTCTCAAACATTTTTTAAATTCCATTCGAAAAAAAGCTCAAAACTAATTATTACAAAACACTAAATAATTGTCGGAATTTTGAAAAGTGTTGATGCAGATCTATTTATTGAGAATTTATTTTTAATACAACAACAAAAACTAAAATATTTCATCAAATAGTTTAAACGTTTTAAACCAAAAAAAAAACAAAGTCTTTTGAGGCGATCCTAGTTAGAAGGCAATTTTCGATTTCTGGCAATGAAGTGAACCGGTGACTTGCCAAATCGGGCTGCATTCGTCAAAACAACGAACAAAGAATACGACGGGCGCTCCAAAATATCTCACTTGAGCGTTTCGAAATATTTTTTACGACTTTTGCGACATGAGGCTCGTCATTTGTCACGTCTTTGCTCATATTTCCATCGTTTTTTTCGTAATGCCTTACTTTTAAATAATTCAGATGAATTTCAACCATACGGAGATTGTTTGTTGTATCACTCTCAAAGATTCTTCAAGTTCCTCTTACTTTTGGCTTGGATCCTCATAGATCCTTTTCATTTTTTAATTCAGATGAATTTCAACCATACGGAGATTGTTTTTGTATCACTCTCAAAGATTCTTCAAGTTCCTCTTACTTTTGGCTTGGATCCTCATAGATCCTTTTCATTTTTTAATTCAGATGAATTTCAACCATACGGAGATTGTTTGTTGTATCACTCTCAAAGATTCTTCAAGTTCCTCTTACTTTTGGCTTGGATCCTCATAGATCCTTTTCATTTTTTAATTCAGATGAATTTCAACCATACGGAGATTGTTTTTGTATCACTCTCAAAGATTCTTCAAGTTCCTCTTACTTTTGGCTTGGATCCTCATAGATCCTATTCATTTTTTTGGCTGTCCAGAGCAAGAAGGGTATTAGGTTTTCTCTATATTCATCTGATTGGAACTTTGTAAGGCCTTTTCAGTCTTAGAAGAGTCTTAGTATGTTGTGAAGTTCTCCCATGTTCCCATGAGAGTCTCCTGGCTGAAGGTGAGTTGCTTCGTTCCAACGTCCATTCTTCTTATTCATAATAATTCAATACATGATTTCTCATATATTTTATTGCTGACCAACTTCTTTAAAAACGCAGCCTTGCATTTCTCCTAACGAAATTGAAGCACATTGCAGAACATAAAATCGAAAGCAATCGAAATCATGCTCAACAAAATGAAAGTGTCATCATTTGTCAACAACGGTAGCAAAAATTTCGCTATCACTGCAATGCCAACGAAATTGTTGCATCTACGAGCAACAACAAATATGTATAACAATTACGTGTCAAAAGAAAACAAAAACAATGTAGCCGAACCTTGTGCCACAAAACTTGAATATGCACACGTGCAATGCCACAAAACGAGCGTCGGCCGTGTGAGCGGGCAAGTTGGGTTGCGGGTGTGAGGAGGCGAGCGGCAACATTCATATTCATATTTTCAGAAAATTGCTAGAAAATTGCCTGCAAATTGTTAACAGCATACAAAATCAAACTTTCTGCCATGCAACGCGAAAGCACTTGAATGACTCGAGTCTTGGGCTGCCAGTGTGTCTATGTGTGTGTGTGTGTGTAGTTGCCACCTGCCCGATTTGCGTGGCCGGCAACAACTCGTTTTGATTTTGGTTTTTCTTTTTTTCTTTCTACGTAGCGCAAATCAAAATGGTAATTGACTTGTCGTTGCGCGCCAGAACAAGACGTTGTAGTAGACGACGGCGGCGGCCAAGAAGACGACGACGACCACGACGACGAGTACAAGAAAGTCGAAGAAAGTAAAGTCTACTTGCCGCTGCACGCTGGCAGCAAAGCGCACTTTGAGTGTCTGCTCCCAGTGCATGCAACACTTGAAATTTATTTTTAAACGCCAACGTCTCGCGTGAGCCTTCGCTTTGTGTGTGTGTGTGTGTGTAAGTGAGTGAATGTATATATGTGAATGAGCGAGTGTGTTTGTGTTTGTGTTTGCTGTGAATGGTAACAGGAACGGAAATGGCACAAAAGCCGGCAATGCGGCGCAGTAGTGGCACTAACAACAACAACAACAACGCCATTTTGTGTGCAACAGCTCGACTTGCTGGCTTAAACTATGTGTAATGATGTTGTTGCCATTATTGTTGTTGTTGTTGTTGTCATAGTTGTGGTGGTTTTTGTATTTATGTGTGTGTGTGCGCTTATTTTCGTGACAAAATCTCATTTGGCGTACATTTGCTGAAATTGCTGCAATAGTTAGCAGGAGTAGGCTGCTTGTTACTCCGTTGCGTTATTCTCGTACACAAATATCTATAGCAACAACAACACTAACACTAACAATAACTAAAAATGCAAAAATTGAAATTGGAATTGTGTGGCAGGGCAAAAAGTGCACAAGCATGCAATGCGGCGCACGTCATTTCGTATGCAAATTTATGCTCACGTCAAGCAATGCAACACTGCCGCAGGATGTGTGTCATTGCTACTTTAGTACACTTTCCTCGTGCTGGGCTTTTTTTTAATGCGCGTTGCTGCCGCTGTTGTCATTACGAATAGCACCTTAACAACAGCGCTGCCAAAACTACAACAACAATAATAATAATGCCGTAGAAAGGGAAATTGCAAGAAATTGAATGGAAAGGAAACTTTCTTAATTTTTTTTTTTTCTTTTTTAAATATAAAATATAGAATATAATAAGTAAAAAATAAAATATAGAAATATAGAAAAAATAAAATATAGAATATAAAACAAAAAACAAAAAAATACGATATACAAAATACAAAATTAAGGAATATTAAATATTAAATATAAAAATTAAATATAAACAAAAAAATTAATCTGTAAAATGTAATAAACAAAATATAATAAATAAAATATAGTAAATAAATCAATTTAAATTCATTCATTCAAACTAAAAATTTTTTTTTAATTAAATTAATTTAATTGTTTTTAATTAAATTAATTTTTAAATATAAAACATAGAATATAATAAATAAAAAATAAAATATGGAATATAAAACAAAAAAATACGAAATACAAAATTAAAGAATATTAAATATTAAATATAAAAATTAAATATAAATAAAAAAATAATCTGTAAAATGTAATAAATAAAATATAATAAATAAAATGTAGTAAAAAAATCAATTTAAATTCATTCATTCAAACCAATAATTTTTTTAACTTAATTAAAAAATAAAAAATTAAATTAATTTAATTGTTTTTTAATTAAATTAATTTTGAAATATAAAACACAGAATATAATAAATGAAAAATAAAATATTGAAATATAGAAAAAATAAAATATAGAATATAAAACAAAAAAATATGAAATATAAAATGAAAGAATATTAAATATTAAATATAAAAATGAAATATAAATTTAAAAAAATTAATCTGTAAAATGTAATAAATAAAATATAATAAATAAAATTTAGTAAGAAAATCAATTCAAATTCATTCATTCAAATCAATAATTTTTAAAAATTTAAAATGACTTTAGTAATTTGTATCTGAGTTATATAAGTGCAATCGAGTTAGAGAGATACGATTTTTTACAAAAAAAAAATATTTCAGACAGTTTTGTGTTTGCTTGACTTAATTTGGTTTGAGCGCGCATCAAGCAAGGACAACGCAAAGAAAAAATACGCAATTTTGCACACGCAGTTTTTTCTTATAAAGAAAACAATGCCAGCAATATGGTTGAAATGTGAATAGTATTTATCAATCTGTTACTATATCAGCCAATAATGGGTAATTATAATGTTGTCCATTCCGTTCCGATAATTTTGATGTCAAGGATGCACCACACGTTTTAAGACGCTAATTGTGGAAAATGTCAATAAAATCAATTAAATCATCGAGTCACATAGTCAGGTAAGTACTGTTTCGATTGTTCAGGAGCTTAACATTGCACAAAAAACTATTTGAACGAATCAAATAAGGCTTAATACAATGAGAAGCTCGATGAATGAATGCCACCTGAGTTAATCCAAAAAACACTCATGGACCCAATTTCCGATGCGAATGTTCGATGGAATTACTATGGGAATCATCCACTATGAGCTGATCAACTATGGTAAAACTCTTAATTGGAACCTGCACTGTCAACAGTTGGACCACCTGAAGGGGGCAATGACCCAGAAGCGGTCACCTTTGGTTCATACGAGAGGAATTGTGTTCCAACAACGCCAGACCTCACACATCAATAGTGACTCGCTTGAAGCTCCAGAAACTTGGTTGGAAAGTTCTTATTTATTTAACTTATAGACCAAACCTGGCACCAAGTGATTACTAACTGTTTCTGTCTATGGCGAATGATTTTGCTGATGAGAAACTTGTCTCAAGAGAAGCTTTCGAAAATCGACTGTCGCAGTATTTTGACAACAAAGACGAGAGTTTCTATGAAATAATTAATTTTAAATAGAATTACTTTCAAAAAGACCCGAAGTTATTGAACAAAACTGTAAATTTTTGACCTGAATCGGTCAATTTTTCTAATAATTCTTGTAATCATTTTTATTTGACTACTAAATATGCGGATTTGTTTTGATTATTTCTATTTAAATTTTAAAAAGAATTTAATTTATTTAATTTGATGTTATTATGTATTTATTCTTATTTATTATATTTATTAAAATAAAATATAAAAAATTTAAAATGACAAACTTTTTTTTTAATTATAAAAAAGTGATAACTTAAACAATTTAAAATTTTAAAAAGAATTTAATTGATTTAATTTGATTTTATTATATATTTATTATTATTTATCTGTATATATAGAAACATAATATAAAAAAAATAAAAATACAAATTTTTTTTTTAATTATAAAAACGTGATAACTTAAACAATTTAAAATTTTAAAAAGAATTTAATTGATTTAATTTGATTTTATTATGTATTTATTATTATTTTTTATATTCATTAAAACAAAATATAAAAAATTTAAAAATTAAAAAAAAAATGTTTAATTATAAAAACGTGATAACTTAAACAATTTGCTGCCATTGTATTCACCATTATTACTGTTATTAGAGTAGTTGATAATTATAGCACTTATTGTTGTTGTTGTTATATGTACAGTTGGTCACTGTGCATTACCGGCAATTAAATGTCTCTTTGTGCAGCGAGCACGCAATGCTAATCGCACGTACGTCCGTCCGTCCATCTATTTAGCTGCACACTTTTATCAGCCACCAGCGCAGTGTGTAATCATATTTATTAACTGTGCATGTGTGTGTGTTGTGACATTGAATAATATCACAACCGAACAAATTTGTTAACAAATTCACTTAATTACAGTTGCAACAAGGAAACAAAGGTGTAAAATTGTACTCACAGATAAATTTAAAAATTTGCACCAACACTTTATGGCACACGACAGCATATAAAAACTATTGTTGTAGTATTTAACTGTGACAATTTTTTTTGTCAGCTACTTGTTGTCGCTGTAAGGTTTCTGTTATTGATACAACTGTCAAAAGTAAATGGGGCCGTTGGCCGCACGTTAAGTGTGAAATTTGTCACAACGTGTTAATAACAATGAATACAAATAAGCAACAACAAACCAATAAAAAAAAAAAAAAAAATTGTGAGAATATCAATAATAATAAAGACATGCCTTTAACTCGACAACAACAACAACAACAACACCTTACTGGCACACATTTGCCTTAATTTCCGTATTCAGGCTTCACCCTTTCACCCTCAAATACACGTTTACGCAGCACTCGAGCTTTGTATGCTCACGGTTCGACAGCATTGACAGTAATAAAAAAATAATAATGATTTTTATGACATATGTTAATTATTGACAATGCACACACGACATTTCAATTGTACTGTCGAGCAGCAAATGACAAATTGCCACCGAGATTTTGCTTCGCTCGCTCGCCTTCCAACACTTATGTCAGTGTTTGTTTGTGTATTTGCACTCAAAATACACAAATATAGCATAATGTTTGTTGTTGTTGTTGTTATGCGTAAATATTTACCATTGAATTTCGGTTAGCTTTGACGGCTTTGGCGCCTCATCTGCTGCCAATGAAATTTGTTTGACTTTGAATAATTGAAAACGTTTGGCTGGTGAGAAATGCGACGCTCAAGTTTTTGGAAAAAAAGTTATGAATGAAAATATGAAAATTCAGTTGCAAGCACCTCTTTCGATTACGATTAAATGCCACATTTATGCACGCATGTCAATGACTCGTCTATTTGACTATTACTGTTCGTTATTTATGGACTTTACGAAACTATTTTTGAATAAATTTAGCATCTAAAAATAGTTCGACTTGAAATGAGAATCGACACAAAATGGAAGATGGATGGATTTATTGATTTCTGGCAACGACATTTCTGTCGTTTTTAGAGAAGTTTCTTCACTTAGTAGAGACCAGCTAGGAACATTGATTGGTGTTTTAACTCTTCACTGTTTAATAGAAATTTGTGGTCTATTTTCGAATGATTTCTTCAGGAGCTAAATGGATAAGGAAGTGGACGAAAGTGTACTATAAAGTTTATGTATGTGTCCTGTACTCGTTAGGAGAAAGAAGATTCAGATGAATGAGTTCTACCTGACGACCTGCGGAATCTCTCTAAGAAGCTCCAACTGGTTCTATGAACAAGGCATATGAGTCCAACTATTTAATATGGTAGCACTATGGGTCTCTTTGGTTTACGTGCGCTTTCTTCGAAGCAGCCACGACTTTCTACCTACCTATCGGGTGGACCATAACCTAACTTTAATATAAATTACAAATAAAAGAGATTAAAGCCTACAGGAAGATTTTCCTAAGACAGGAACAAAGATGCACGACTCCAACTAAATTAGGTAAGTTATGACGACGGCTCTAGCACCTCATATAGTCTCAGTAGTCCATAGTCCAATCGCATAGGTCTGTCCCTATCACATCAAGTCTGAACTAAGTCCATTGGTAGCGTCTTTTCAGCATTTTTAAAAGATAATAGATCTTTCAAGGGATTTTCCGCAAAGCCGCCTAACGAACAACGAACATTTGCGTCTTGCAAAGGTCGGGACGTATTCTATTGTTTCTTTCTCCTCGGATTGCAAACATTGCTTGCAGATATTTGACGCAGTCTGAAGACATGTGTACCTATCATCAATCGTGTGGACCATCGAGAGAGACTAAGGTTATATTTGGTTTTGCTCAGAACGAAGTTGGACCAAACGATTTCACTTCAATTCCAACCAGCAATTGTGAATTGTTTCTGAGAAAGTCCAAATACATCTTTGGTTCTCACAAGCCCAACTTAACCCACTTCAACTTGAGAGTTGGAAACACGTGCAAAAACAAGGATGCTCAGCTTCAACTAGGAACTGTCAATTGACTTTGAGAAAACTCGAACCCGTCTTCGGAATTCAACTAAGCTTCGGAAAAGATCTCCTTTTAACTTTCCTCACAATGGGTCTCTATGGCCCAAGCAAACTCTCATCGAAGCAGCCACTCCCACCCATCACCTGCACTTATGTACCTTCTATTCTATTCTATTCTATTCTATTCTATTCTATTCTATTCTATTCTATTCTATTCTATTCTATTCTATTCTATTCTATTCTATTCTATTCTATTCTATTCTATTCTATTCTATTCTATTCTATTCTATTCTATTCTATTCTATTCTATTCTATTCTATTCTATTCTATTCTATTCTATTCTATTCTATTCTATTCTATTCTATTCTATTCTATTCTATTCTATTCTATTCTATTCTATTCTATTCTATTCTATTCTATTCTATTCTATTCTATTCTATTCTATTCTATTCTATTCTATTCTATTCTATTCTATTCTATTCTATTCTATTCTATTCTATTCTATTCTATTCTACTCTACTCTAACCAGAGAACTCATACGACATCAACATTCAGGTGCCAATTTTTTACCCTCAGACCTTAAAGTAACCTTAACCCTTTCGCTACAGGTTTTTACTGGGGAAAGTTAAAATTTTAAATTTTACGTCTTAGGCTTCTATGTGGTTATATTAGCAACATTCCATAAGAAATTTTTAAATTTTTATACTAGGACCCTGTATTTTAGAGTGTTTTTCTATGAGAGCAACCACATCGTTGTGGCTGTAATAATTACTTAAACATTAAAATTTTTACGCATAACGAAAATTTGAATATTTCTTCATTTACTTCAGCCAAAATTAAAAAACAAAAAAGTATCTAAATTGAAAGAAAACGTCAAATTAAAAAGTTCTCTAATTTTGTCTGCTTCTTCTTCCTTTACTATTTCAAGATATACCATTAAAAAAAACGTGTATACTTCTCTTCTTTAAACTTAAATATTCAGTTTATTAATTTCGTATTTTTTCTAAAACTTCAAACTATTCTAAAAACTAATAAAAAATGTATTCTTGCAACCATAGAGGATGCAGACGTCCACAAAGTAGCATGTTGCCATATGGCAACAAAATAGCGAAAGGGTTAACAGTTTCAAGTTGTTTGACCACTGCAAGGGCACTGGTGTTCCACAGCAAGTTCAGTTAACCTTGAAACTCGTAATTTGTGTTACAAACTCAAACCAAAAAGGATCTTCAAAAAGTCGAAAATAAAGAAAACGCTTAGCAAAAGTTCAACACCCTGTTCCAACACTACTCAACCAAAGAAAATGAGAACTCAATTAAACCTCTGAAGCTGCTGGAGATAGCCTAACAAGTCGCAGATGCATCGAAAAAATTCCGCCTTGTTGTAGGCTCCATACAACAGTACTGAATCTGTGTTGTTGTCAGAGACAGTGTTGTTGTATGGGGTTCTCTATTGGATTCCAAAACACCTTGCAGTACTAAAAAGAAAGCTCACATATGAGATGATAAGAAAGATTGTCGAATAGTGTTGCGAGATTAGAAGATTCCCTCCTAATGAAGCGAGGAAACGAGGCATATTCTGTATCGTTGAGTTTAACACTGAAAAGTGGGTTATTAATGACACTGGAAACAGGCATCTTTTATACATTTGTTAGTCCTAATGTAGAATTGCTTTGGAACTATACGTCATACACGATGGAAAACTTTTTTGAAGGTAGACAGTTGAATCTCTTTGAACCATAGTTTTAATTATTGTATTTAAGTAATTTGGGTTCAAAAGAATAGTAAAAGTTACGGAGGATTTCTTCGGAAAAAACGACCGTGGTCATTTGACTTCTTTGGGCTGATTTTAAAAGTCCACTTATCATGCACATTTTCAAAAAGATGCGCAGGTTTGACTTTTGACATAACTAGTAACATTCTGGCCAAGGTTCCAGTGGAATTGAGTTTTTGATGTTAATTTAAAAACGTTCTTCCCTTACAGGGGGAAGTGAAGTTGGTTCGCATCCAAGTTTTCAAAAGTTGGAATTTCCCTGTACATGGATGGTTCAAAGATGAACTGTGGGGTTGGAACAAGGGTCTACTGCAGGAAACTGATGGTAGATAAAGTCTTTCATCTGCCAGATCTCTTCAAGCGTCTTTCAGGCGAAAGTTTTTGCAATTAGAGAAGCCTGTAGGATCTCTTACAGCAAAGTTAGGGATGTTTACATCTTCTCCAATACTCACCAACCCTGAAGTAAAATCCAAATTAGTCTGAAAGTGTCTTTCAAGTCTTTCAGCAAGGGTCTACTGCAGGAATCTGATGGTAGATAAAGTCTTTCATCTGCCAAATCTCTTCAAGCGTCTTTCAAGCGAAAGTTTTTGCAATTAGAGAAGCCTGTAGGATCTCTTACAGGAAAGTTAGGGATGTTTACATCTTCTCCAAAACTCATCAACCCTGTAGTCAAATCCAAATTAGTCTGGGACTGTAGGGATTTGCTGAGGTTGGTAAGTTTTCTCACTATCTCTTCGATACCCGGTCATGAAGACGAAACGAATTGGCTGATTAGCTGGTCAGAGTGGGGTCTGTTATGGATTCACTTCCAGCTAAGTTAAGGCAAATACCAGGATTACTTTCTGCGAGTAGTGACCGTGAGGACAGTGAGTGGAACAATCTCTTCAGCTGAAGAGTCGCTCGACCGATTTGGCTCAATATTTCTAGGCTGAGAGCAGTGATTACGGGTTATTGGCAGCGAGATTGGGGATCCTGCACAATTCTGTTTTCAGAAGTTGCAGTAAGAAAAACGAGAATGGGATACTCGAACACTTTTTAATTCAGCGGCTCTGCCTCAGCGTTGAAAGGAATAAATTCCCTAGGAAACAGTCTAATAAGCCGATTTGTCCGAGACAAAACTGAGATGTATCAAGTCTCATCTGACGGCTATCTACCTTAACTTTTGAAATGTCAACACCGAAAGACTCTTTTGAAAATGACATAAGAACGAACAGACAGTCAGATAAACAGCAGTAAGTAAATAAATAAATTCAACCGATGATGCCGATCTCAAATATACATATTTATGTACTTGTCCCCATTGTCCCACCTCCTTGGGGGCGTTGCATGTTACGAGTTGCTTATAAATGCAAATAGACGCTCGCTCGTCGGTGCTGGGCGTGTTGACGCCTACGCCAAATCGCTGTTCACACTCGGCCTGTCTGACACCGTTGACATTAGCACCAACGTTCACCATGTTGTCTACTTTAATTTTATTTATGCGACTTAAAGTTTACACGAACGCACACGCACACACACACACACACTAACAAAGACGTATGTAGTGACGCGCATGCTCACGTAAGTTGAACGATTGGAGCCTAGTTTTGTGCGCGCAGGGAGGTCTTTCCGGCACCTACCAGCAAAACCAAATCTAATTCGTATTTTCTTGTGCCCATGTTGTGAGGGGGTTTTCGACTGTTATCGTTGTTGTTGTTGTTCGTTTTGTTGTTTGCTGTCGCATTCGTACAAGTATTTATGTTGACATTTTGCCTTGCCTTGCCGCTCCCTTTCGTCGCACATCTACATTTCACATGCCATATTTTCGCTCCCAATTTTCTCGTTTCCTTCGTCCCGACGAGCGTCGTTCGCGTCACTCGTCGGTTTAACAATGAAAATGTTTGTTTACACGCTGTCGGTGAAATGAAAGGATAATGTTTGAGAAAGTAATTTTTTCTGTCGCCAACTGTGCGGTGTGGGCGTGTTGTTGTCGAGCTGGCATCGTCGGCGACTCAGCGCCCCGCAACGACACAAATTTCTTATTGTCTATAAGGCAGCGGGCGCGTCGCCTATTTTCGTTGTGCACACACACACACACACACACTGACATATGTGTACAGAAATATACATGTGTGTGTGTATAGTCGCATATTTGCCGACGCTGTGATTCGCTTTGTTTAACATGTCAAATTCATAATATTTTCATAAAGCACCATTTATTATTTCGCTAAGAAGTCTGACAGTTTATTTGCCATTGAAATTGGATTACGTATTGCACATGTGTGTGTGTGTGTGTGTGTGTGATGCTCTTCTTCTTCGTTTCTTGAGATTACATGCGCCAGCACACATGTGCAAATAAATGCTTTATAGAAATTCGTATACAAGTTCCTGTACATAATTGTGTGTTCACATAACTGTTTTCCTCTGTTTGAGTTGAGTTGTGGTGTGTAATCGTCATTTGGCTGTCATTGCGTTGCCGAGCTGCAGCAGCACAACAGCGATTTTCCGCTTAGCAGCATCTGATTTCTTTGTGCTCTTCGGTGCACAATTCATGCAGCTTCAATTAATTTCCAAACTCTTTTGTGTGTATTTTTTGACAAATCATTTTTTTATGCGTTCATATTTTGCGCTAAAAATAGTAAACGAGAGGAAGTGAATCAAATTGACGGATTTGTTTTGAAGTATTCGAAACAAATATAGAAGCATAGATAAGCATGAAGAAGAATAGACTGGGCTATGAATAGCAGCGATGAGAGTAGAAGCTGCGCCTTTGAAAAATTCAACATTCTCAGAGATGTTTCGATGTCCAAGCATGGTCATACATGAAGTGATTTTCAATTGTCTCCCGTATGAAGCTACGGCGAAAAACATGATCGATGCGGTGGTTGGAGGTTGACGACGAAGAGGGAGACCGTGTCTCCCGTATGGACAATGAATCTCTGGCGAAACAGGTGTTCGAAGCCAAGCCCCGATGCTGAAGTTTAGAAGTCAGTGGCGCACATAGTACTTCATTTTGGAGGGTTTTATACAAAACTTTTCAACCCAAAACTTTCGAAACCATATTTGTCACCCACAATTTTTAGAACAAACAAGTATTTGGAGGATTTTAAACCCCTAAAACCCCCGTTTGCGTGCGCTACTGCCTCTATTATCTTCTTTTACGCTTCTTTCTACTACTTATTGTACTTCTCTTTTTATTATTTATTTTATCTATAATATTTTTCTATTCACCTTTTTGTACCTGTCTCTACTTCTCTCTCCACTACTCTCTCTATGCCCTTTTTTGCATATCTTTCTGCTTTCCATTCTACTAATCTTTTTAAATATTTTTCTACTCCTTTTCCTGCTCATAATTTGACTACTTTTTCTACGCCTTTTTTATTGTTCCTTCTATTTCCTTCACTATTATTCTTTGTATTCCTTTTTCACTCCTCTTACTGCTACCGTTTTCAGATCTTTTTCTGCTCCTTTTTCTACTACACTTTCTACAACTTTTTTACTACTCTTTCTAAAACTTTTTCTAATACCCTTTTCACTCTACTACTATTTCTACTACTACTTCTACTTCTCTACCTGCTACCTTTTCCAAATCCTTTTCGGTTTCTTTTTCTACTACACTTTCTACAACTTTTTTACTACACTTGCTTTTTTACTACTCTTTCTACAACTTTTTCTACTACTCTTTTTGCTCGACTGCTATTTCTACTACTACTTATCTTTCCGCATTTCTTTTATTCCTCTTTCTACTATTCCTTTTATTCCTTTTTCTCCCTCTTTCTACTTTATACTCTTTGTGCTTTTCTTTCTACTCCTCTCTATTACGCTTTTAATACTATTTTTACACATTTGCCATTCCCCTTTTTCTGCTCATATTTTTACTACTGTTTGCACTTATTTTTTATTGTTCCTTCCATTTCTCTTCCTATTACTCTTTATTTTCCTTTTTTCATCTCGTACTGCTCCGCTTTCTGTATATTTTTCTGCTTCTTTTTCTACTACTCTTTCTACTCTACTAATACTTATCTTTCCGAAATATTTGTATTCCTCTTGCTACTATTGCTATTATTGCTTTTTCCCCTCGTTTTACTATCTACTCTTTCTGGTTTTTTTTTGTAGTACACAATACTACGCTTCGAATATTCTTTTTACACATTTTTCTACTCTTTTCTCTGCTCATGTTTAAACTACTACTACTCCTTTCCCTACTACCCGTTATATTCATTTTTCACTCTCCTTACTGCTACTTTTTCCACATATTTTTTGCTCCTCTTTCTACTACTCTTTGTACAACTTTTTCTACTACTCTTTATACTCGACTTTATTTCTACGACTACTTCTAATTATCTTAGTTTTATTTCTATTTCTACTATTCTTTTATTCTTTTTCCGTCCGTCTACTTTCAACACTTTCTGCTTTGTTTTTTACTGCTCTCAACTACGCTTTTAATTCTCTTTCCTTATTTATCTACCACTCTTTTTTATGCTTTTAATCCTCTTTCCGCTTCTCTTTCTACCACTCTCTACTGCACTTTTAATCCTCTTTTCGCTTCTCTTCATACCACTCTCTACTACACTTTTAATCCTCTTTCTCTTCTCTTTCTACCACTCTCTACTACGCTTTTAATCCTCTTTTCGCTTCTCTTCATACCACTCTCTACTACACTTTTAATCCTCTTTCTCTTCTCTTTCTATCACTCTTAACTACACTTTGAATCATCTTTCCGCTTCTCTTTCTACCACTCTACTACACTTTTAATCCTCTTTTAGCTTCTCTTCCTACCACTCTCTACTACTCTTTTAATCCTCTTTCTCTTCTCTTCTCTTTCTACCACTCTTAACTACACTTTTAATCCTCTTTTCGCTTCTCTTTTTACCACTCTCTACTACGCTTTTAATCCTCTTTCTCTTCTCTTTCTACCATTATAAACTGCACTTTTAATCCTCTTTTCGTTTCACTTTTTACCATTCTCTACTACACTTTTAAACCCTTTTCTGCTTTTATTTTTACTGCTCTCCCTACTACTCTTTCTGCTCTTCTTTTTCTCATTCTTTCTACTATATTTTTTTGCTCCTTCAAGTCTTCTTTACATTCTATTTTCAACTACTCTTTTCATTTCTTTCCTTTTCCCATTCTTTATGTTTCTTTTTTTTTCTCTTTTAAATCTTCTGCACATTCAATTTTTAACCACTTTTTTATTTCTTTTCCTACTCCTTCACTCCTTCTTTTCTACTCCTCTTGCAACTCCTTTTTCCATCATTCTCTACTCTTTTGCTTTTCATTCTTTGACTATTTAAGTTCCACTGCTTTATTGATCACCTACCAACCTTTACCTACCTACCTTCCTTTACTTTTCTACTACAATTTCCACTTAACTACACTTTACTATTCTCTTGCTTTTTCAATCACGTTTTCTACTACTTTTCCTCCCACCGCTCATTTGGTCTAAGCCTGCGCTACGCTGCACAATTCCATTGCAACAATAACAATTTTCCAGCCTTCTCCATACACACACACACACACTTCTCGCTTTTCCCGATGAAACTTCTACTCCATAATTTCAATACACTCTGCCACACAATGTGGCACCGGCAGCAGCAGCCGGCGCTGCTGAATTTGCTCAACTCAAATGGATTGAAGTGGACTTTTCGCTGCAGCAAATGGAGTAAATATTTATACAAAGAAACAATAATAATAAAAAAAAAATATTTCAGCAAAAACTTTTTGTCATTTAGTAAGAAAGTTTGTGCGGCCAAAGTACGAAGGAAAACAATTCGAAACGCATGCGGCAAGTGCAACATAAGCGCGCACCGGAAAATGGGGAACAAAAACTTTTCATTTACTACACGCCCGCTCGGCAAGGACAACAAATTCATCAATAATAGCAACAACAACAACAACAATAACAATGATGCGCCAAGTACTTTGGTATTTTCGTTGCCGAAACGCAGGCGGAAAGAAGCGCGAAAGAGCGAGACAAGTAGCAGAAATTGCTGAAAGTTGTCATTTGATTGTTTTCATTTCATTTTCTATCAATAAGTGGAAATGTAATAAGAACTTCTTTCTTGTGTTTGTTGCATTTTTTCCAACTTTTTTTTTTTAATATTTTGTTTTTAGAATTTGTCGTCTTGGGGAAAAATATTTGTGTTTGTCTATTTGACCTTTTTCTGCCATACGCTTAACACAAAAAAAAATAAAATCTATTTGATTTGCTCAGCTGCGAAGGAATACTTGACGCGAGGCAAAGTCGAAGGGCGGCAGCAGCTAACGTTGTAGCAACACTGCTGAACAATGCCGCCCGGTCGGCCACGCCATTGTTGCCACCAGCACGGAAAGCACAATCGCAAGTAACCATCAACGGCGACAAATCCAAATGCTGAAAAATCCGAGTGGTGCAAAATGTTAATGATGACAAAGACGCCAAGTGTTGGTCCTGCGCGGCGATGGCACGTAAATAGCGCCACCAACAACAACCACAACAACAACAACAACGAATACAGTGTAGCCGGCAAAGAAAACACATTGTTCGCAGCGTTTGCAGGCGATGTGTTTGATGTGCGCTGCCAGTGTTGCAGCGGCGCGCTGCAGTTGCAGTTGGCCATAAAAGCCACATGGCCAGCTCGAAACTTTCACACTTTATCTACTAACATTTTGGCGCAGTGTGGCAGTGTTGCCTTTAAATTTGCTGCGCCATTTTTTCCCTCGACCATTTTCGTTTTGGCAACTTTTTAATTTTTGTTGCCAGTGCAATGTGCACGTTGGGGAAAAATGCGAAAATGCAATTGTTTCTATTTTCTCGCTTCCTCGTTGCACCTCTCTGCCCCGCTTGGCCGTGCGCCCGCCCCAGTTGTATCCTTGTTTTTGTGCCGTTATGTTTCGCCAGCCTGATGTTGTTTTTCTGACATTTCAAATGAATATTTTTCTTGGGATGATTTTTTGTTTTTGGCCAAATGTGCAATTTTGTTCTCGCCGCTACAATTTCGCTACAGCTCAATGTTGTTGTTGCTGTTATGTGCATTGTTGGTGGTGGTGTTGTTGTATTGTTGTTCTTGTTTTTGTTTCCCCATTTGAAAAGCTTGTTGCTTTTCCTGCGGAAAATTCAATTTGTTGCTCGAAAACTTGAATAAAATCGTAACAAGTTTTCTTTCTTGCCATCGTTTCAGTTATTTTCAGTTTTCTGTTGCTGTTTTTGCATTTTTTCTATTAGATTTTATTTCTGTTTGTTGGTTTTTGTTGTTTTGTTTTGCGTAGCTCAACAGTTCTTGTATCAAGATTTTTTATTACATTTCGTTTCATTTATTTCATACTCAGTCATTTGACGTTGACGTTGCACTGCGCTGGGTTACGTAACATCAGATTATTTCATCATTTTGGGACAGTTGTCACATTAATGCATCATAGGAGTGTAGTTTAATGATTAGTGGGCTTACAAGCAGTAAGAACAGTTTATGACATTTTTCCTAATAAAGGAGAATTACATTTTGGGACACTTGTCACACTAATGGTTTAATAAAGGAAATATAATATTTCAGTTATTTAAAAATTTTAAGTATCTTTAGTCAATTTGATTCTTCATGTGGGTCATTCATATTTTTGGGACACCTGTCACACTACAGTATCTTTGAATAGAATTTTAGTCTTTTAGTTGGTTAAAAGTGTGAATAATTGGTTACAAAAATGTTTTCTTATACCTCAATTCGGACAGTTGTCACACTTGTTTTTGTTGTTGTTGTTGTTGTTTTTCTTATGTATACAGTTCTTGTATTAAGACTATTTATTAGAGTTTCACAGTTGTCACATCAATGTGCTATTGGAGTTAAATATTTAAATGCCTTAAAAGTTTCATTAATAGCTTAACGACATTTTTACTACTAAAGGAGAATTACATTTCGGGACACTTGTCCAACTAATATGGGTTTCAAATATAGATTAATATTTTCATTTTTTTAAAGACTTAAAGAATTGCCTGTCAGCATGTGTCTTCATGTGGGCCAATCATATTTTTGAGACACTTGTCACACAACTGTATTTTTAAACTGAAATTCAGTCTTTTAATTACATAAAATTTTTAAAAATTTCTAACAACCACTTCTGCTAATATGAATGAATTTTATTTTTGGACACTTGTCACACTAATGTTTAATTGAAAGTTTAGTAGTTTAATATTTGACATTCTAAAAAGTTTCAAGATTTGCTTATCCAAATTCTTCCTAATGAAAGAATTTAAATTTAAGGATACTTGTCATGAAATTCAATGTTTCAATTGTTTAAAAATTTTAAGAATTACCAGTCAGCATATTTGTTCATTTTGAGCTAATCATATTTTTTAAACACTTGTAATATTTCTGTATCTTTGAATCAGAATTTACTTAACTTTTGATAGTTAAACACAATTAACAATAACTGAATTAAAGTTAAGTAACAAGAAGTTAAGTAAGTAAAGTAAGAAATTTTAAAATTTTGTAAGATTTTTATACAAATTTTTAAAAGATATACTTTTAAAAGTGAAAATTGGATTTTTACGTCTTTAATAGTTTATAGGATTGCAAATATTAATACAATTTTGGACAATGTAAATTTGTTTTCTTTCTGGTGGGCTTGTCACACAATTGTGACACAGTAATGTAATACGAAAGATCAAGATTATTTAATTACTTGCAAGTTGTAAAAGTAATTATGAAGTTTTCTTAAAGATTTGTGTGTTTTTATATTGTGACATTTGTCACAAAACTGCGTAACTGTAAGAACGGGCTTTATAAGGTTAATTATATAATTGTTAATGTTTTTGCTGGACGTTTTCATACACTTTGCTTTATTGTAACGATGATCTATTTGTATTTTCAAGAAACAATGAATTTTTGGAACTTTATTTTCAACTTTGTTGAATATTATTTCACTACCGGGTTTTAGTTGAAACATACACATTTTTATAAAATCGTGGTATAACGTGGACTTTTAACCCATTTTTTGATGGCTTGAGAATAAAACCTTAACTGCCTGAACAGAATGCAGTACCACAGCCAAAAGCTATGTGACATCCCCATCAGCTGATCACAATGTGTGTCTTCTCAAGAAGTCTCGAAAGTTGTGAACACAATGCTGTAGCAAGCAAATGACAAAAGTTCAAAGTTCAAGTTTTAAAGTTTAATTGTAATTTGTAAGACAAATTTTCCCAACATATAAAATTTGCACAAAATTCAAATAAGTGAAATTATTTTTAATATATTTTTATTATATTTTTATTATATTTTTTTATTTTTTATTTTTAATATATTTTTAATACATTTTTCTGTTTTTTTATTGTCCATATTTCACAATTAAATGTCAAATGTTTGAGCTGTCAAACGTGTTAGTCGAAAAAGTCAAAGCCACTCTCATACAAATTCGTATATTTCAACTTTTGACAGGCCCTATCACAGCTACAACTACAGCTACGACATTCTGTTCAGGCAGTAAGACTTGCTTGGCCTGGAGTTGGTTACGTTAATTGGTTATTTCATCTACTTTGATGATAAAAATCAACTAATTAACGGATAAGTCTGCTGCTTATTTAAAGATATTTTCAAAATATTTTTCGTTTCGATTGTTTTCTTGGTCATTGAGGACAAAGTTGAGGATACCTGAGGATATTTGCACAATATTTTTTTGTTTATTCGATTATTAATTGAAGAAATGTTAAAGTGTTAAATAAGTTCAAAATATAGAACTAAAATTCCACTCAATTATACACAATTTCTCTATAAACAATCACATATGCGCAGTCTGTGGCCAAATGATTCGTGTTCTGGATAACCAATCAGAATGTTGTGGGTTCGAATACAAACTTTTTAGGATCAAGTTTTTCCTTTCGCAGAAAACCTCTGTAAGTAAAACAATAGCCTTCGAAAAGCTCTCAAATTACAATCAAGAATCAAATCATCGTTAGGAATTTCTACCATCGATTTATGTGCAAAGTTTTTCCCACAGCAGTGAACCCACAACACTCACGGAAAGCGACTCAACCGTAGTTTGTCATTGAGTTATCGTGTCACTTATGTGTATGTAGAAATCTATAAATAGACTTGAATTACATACGGAATACATGAAAACATTCTTCCAAAATGCCGTGGTACCATTTCGTTTGACAAGATGGGAAAAAGTTTTACAACACGTCATGAATGTGTTTAGAATACGTTTGACAGCAATTATAGGTTACAAAACAGCCAACAACACCGCCTGAAACTAAATCATTTCGAATGGGAATAGCACCGGCGGCGGATTAACCATGCCACGGTATACATAACTCAAAGTGCGGCCATAAATATTTCCGCAGCCATTTCCCAACACATTCACAGCGCCGCAACGGAGTCAGGCATTTAACATGCTCGCTGCTCGTCTGTCTGCGGGTCGATGCCGGGCGCGCTGCAGAAAGCAATTTCAATAATTTTTAAATATTAAATTGAATTTCATGTCATAACCCACATTTCAACACCTCTTCGCCCCGGCGCCCCACGGCAGAACATAAAATGTTCCAAGCAGCACACACACACACACACACACACACACAGCGCACAGCGCACGGCATATCGCGTCAGCGTGGCTTAGAAAACTGAAGAAATTCCCCATAAAATTCTAGACAACACTTTCAATTTCATTTCGCTTTATAACCCCAAAGGTAATAAAAGTGAAAAAATACCACACTCGCAGCAGCGATGGCAGACGGCGTGCCGAAGGGAGGCAAAAAATCACACCCACTTATGGGGGCGCACAGGACTTGGCGCTAAAGAAGGAAACGAATACGAAAGCAGCACGAAACCGAGCGACGTTAGCGGCAAAATGGCTGCGGCAGCAAATGATGAAATACGGCGGCAAATAAATGTTTATATAATAGAAATGGCGAGGGCAACGGCAATCATGGCCACCAAGTCGGCGGGTAAATAGTCAAAGCAACCACAACAATGCCAAGCAACGACCAGCTACAACTACGGCAACCAATGGCGGCTACCGCATCGGCCAGAAGACGCTGGGCGCGTGGACGGACAGGCAACGGCCAAAGGACTTAAGTCGGCGGCTTAATGAGTAAAAACTTAGCGGTGTTATGGACTTGAAGTGTACTTGAGTAGTGGCAGTCGATTTGTGCAGTGCGTACACGTAGCGGGCGTAGGAGCGCGGGAAAGTCATAGCAAAAGTGAATCAAAAAAATTACCAATTCAGCACAACACACAATGAATGCGTCTGGCTTATTGTGCAGAACATACAAACAAAGAAACTGCTGTGTGTTTATGCAGGTATTAGGTATACGATATCAATGCTGGCATACCGAATCACGAAATGGTAGAAGCCCGAATACTAAAATATCGCAATCCCAAATTTTTAAAAGTAGAAATTTTAAATACAGGAATACCTAGATCCGAAATCCCGAAATTTCTGGATCTCGAAATTTAAAAATTTTGACATTTTTAAGTAATACCGAAATTCTAGAACACATACAAACACACTGTTGTATGTTTACAAGTATTAAAGAATATAACGCCGACATACCAAGTTCTGAAATTCCGGAATGCCGAATATCAAAATGTCGTAGTCCCAAAAACGTTGAAATCTCAGTTCTAGAAAATTCGAAATGTCAAATTACATAAGTCCGAAATCCCTGGGGCTATGAATTTCTAATCGAGAAATTTCGGCATCTACAATTCCGGAATCCTGAAATCCCCTCTTTGCAGTTTCTTCTTCTTTCAAGAATATAATACCAACATACCGAATCCTGGAATGTCGAATCTTAAAATCCCGGAATATCAAAGGGAAAAAAAACTCGAAATCTCAAATTCCGGAATCCCGAAATCCTAGGATCCAGAAATCCTCGCTGTTTTCAAAATTCCGGAATCCTAAAAGCGCTGAAATCTCAAATCTAAAAATCATGTCATCTCAAATTCCGGAATCCGGAAATCATAGCATTCGGAAATGCCCTTTTTTCAGTTCAAGAATATAATGCCGACACGCCGAATCCCGAAATTCTTGTATGCCGAATCTCAAAATTCCAGAATTCTAAAATCTCTATGAGCCATGAATCTCTAATCGAGAAATTTCGGCATCTACAATTCCGGTATCCAGAAATTCCCTCTTTGCAGTTTCTTCTTCTTTCAAGAATATAATACCGACATACCGAATAGGTGGGGGATCAAGAAATTCCCGCTCTTTTTAGAATCCCGGAATCCCAAAAGCATTGGAATCTCAAATTTCAAAATTTTGGCATCTCAAATTCCGGAATCCTAATATCATAGCATCCAGAAATCCCCTCTTTTCAGTTAAAGAATATAATGCAGACATGCCGAATCCCGGCAATTTTGGGATGCTGAATCTCAAACTCCCGAAATCTTAATCGTTAGAATTTCAATTCCAGAAATCACGAAATCTCAAATTCTGAATCCCAAAATCCTAGGATCCAGAAATCCTTGGTCTTTTCAAAATGCTGGAACTGCGAATCTCCAAAATTTCAAAATCGTTAGAATTTCAATTATAGATATTTCGAAAATTCAAATTCCTGATTTCCGAAAATCCAAGATCCAAAAATCCTTGCTCTTTTTAAACTACCGGAATCCCAAAAGCGCTGGAATCTCAAATTTAAAATCTCGGCATCTCATATACCGGAATACCGAAATCCCAAGACGCCGAAATCTTCGCTCCTTTCAAAATCTCGATATCCCAAAAGCAATGGAATCTCAAACCAAGAGATCTCTAAATCTTTGATTCTGGAATTCCAAAATCTTACAATCCATGAAACTCTACTCTTTTCAGCAATCCCTGAACTGTAGCTTCTTGATATCGACAGCTCGAAAAAAAGCATCAAGTTTCGGAATCCGGGAATTACGATTTTAAATACCGAAATTCTACGGTATCCACACAGTTTCGGGATTAAACACTCAAGTATATATGTGTGTGTGTGCGTGTGTGTGTGTGTATAAAATTCATAGATGCACAAACAAAAGCCGCAAAACGCAAAACTCAATAATCAAGCCGCCAGTGGTGCGCCGTTTTGAATGAAAAGTTGTATAAAGAAAAATAAATCAAACAAAAAAAGGAAAAAGACAAACAACGGAAAGGAAAATGAAAATGTCTGAAAATCAACTACAGAAGAAAGCAGAAGAGTTTAAACTTTTCGACTTTGCGATGAAAGTCACACACACACACACACATGTATATGCACACATACAACCAAACATAAAACACACACGCAGCTGCAGACGTAGACGCAGCGGCAGCGCGCTCACATGCGGCACAAAACTAATTTCAAGACACAACAATGCCGGCAATTTCGCTGAACGATGACTGCGGCAATTTTTCGTCATAAGCATTGAGCGGCGCCGCTGGGACGCAACGGCGAAGCGGTTCAAAATTGTTTGCGACACCGAGCGAAAATTCCATAAATGTTCAACTGCCAAAAATGCCGCAAAATTAGTGGCGTCGAAAGAGGCCGCAGGTGACTGGGAAAATTATATATGTATGTATGTGTGTACGTATGGATGTAAAAACGATGAGGCGTTGCAATAGTTGAATGGGGTGCACACGCCGCGACTGGTTGGCTGCAGCCGGTGGGAAAGTTGAAAGAACGATAGACAGGCAAACAAGGCGATCAGGGGTGTGCGGCTTGGAGGGGTAAATGATGAATATTTTATTAAAATTTATTGTACAATGGTTAGAAATTGGGTTAGATTGAGTCTTGAGGTTGAACGGTTTGTTTCAGGAGCTTAAAATATGTATTAGTGGCTGTAGAAAAGGTGGAATATTTTGTTTAATATTTTCATAGAATTAATTCGTAAATTCTAAGAAGCGTCGATTTTGATGAGAAACATAGGAAAACGTTTGAAAAACTGTTCTATTTCATCATAGTAAAGAAATTAATTGAATAATTGCGGTATGTGTAACCAAACTCAAGAAGAAACTTTGATGCTCAGGAACATGATCCTCATACTCTGTTAAGACGAAGTTAATTTGTAATAATTCAAAAGGTCCTTTTTGAATCAACCTCATTTTTTTAACACCTTCTCTATGCTTTTTACTCTCACTATGCTCGACAAGTTCCTTCATCAATTTTTTAATCTCTAATTTCAACTTGTTTGTAGAACCAACACATCATTTAAACCCACAGAGTACTTTTATAATCGTTACAGTCATACACATCTAATCTGCCTTGAAAGCATTAGAAGCATCTATGTTACAGTAAGATCCAAAACTCTTGAAAACTAAACTGGCATAAAATCCATATCCAAGTACAAACCACACTTCTTCTTTCTGGGTTTTCGGACAACAAGATTTCTAAGGAGATGAGTAGGCGGTATCCCACTCAATGAACCTAAAGTGATATAGTTAACTACGTACTACCATCGATATCTTCCCTATACATGGAAATGAACACGTAACCAAAAACTTGACTATTTTCTCTGGGATCAACAGCAGAGGACAACATGAAACATTGAGACTGTCTCTGAGTTGTGCTTTTATAATAGCTGCTCATTGACATTATTACTGGACACTGCTATAAGATGAATTATGTTAAAAAAGCGGAGGAACTTCGAAAATGATGGCAAAGAAAAATTAGACAACAGCTATCCAAGAACCAGGATTCCCTACCATAACCAACCTGGCCAAGAGATTCCAGTGGTTTGAATCTTTAGATCAAAGCAATACTTCATGAAGTACTAATAATGTGACTGGAATGATTTCTGACTCAAGTAGTTTCTAACTTAGGATCCCAGTCATACCTCATGAGGCACCAACAATGATTTCAAACGGTTTCCGATTTTAGTGGTTTGAAACTTAAGCCTCAAATGTAACGTTGAGAGGGACCAACAATGAACTCTTACGATTTCTGATTGAAGTAGTTTGAACCCCGAGTCTGAAGTGATACCTCATGAGGAACTAACAACGTTTTGGAATGGTTTCCGATTCAAGTAGTTGGTATCTTAAAACCCAAATGATACCTCATGAGTTACTGACAACGATCTGGAATGGTCACCAACCCAAGTGGTTTTGAACTGTGATCCTGAAACGATACTAAATGAGATACTACCAATAATTCGGAACGGTCTAATGGTTTTATTCTTGAGACCGAAGCGATATATTATGAAGGACTAACAAGGTTCTGGAATCATTCACCAACAAAAGTGGTTTTAAACTGTGATCCTGAAACGATACCTCATGAGATACTAGCAATGATTTCGAACGATTTCTGACTCTAGTGGCTTTATTCTTGAGACCAAAGCAATATCTTCTGAAGGACTAACAAGGTTCTGGAATGATTTCGGACTCAAGAAGTTTGTATCTTGGGGAGGAAGTGATACCTCATGAGATACTAATATAACAACGATTTTGAGCGGTTCCCAACTTCAGTGGCTTAAAACTTAAGCCTGAAATGAAACCTTGAGAGGGAACAACGATGAGTTCTTACGATTTCTGATTGAAGCCCCGAGCCTGAAGTGATACCTCATGAGGAACTAACAACGTTTTGGAATGGTTTTCGATTCAAGTAGCTGGTATCTTAAAACTCAGATGATACCTCATGAGGTACTGACAACGATCTAAAATGGGCACCAACAAAAGTGGTTTTGAGCTGTGATCATGAAACGATACAAAATGAGATACTACCAATAATTCGGAACGGTCTAATGGTTTTATTCCTGAGACCGAAGCGATATATTATGAAGGACTAACAAGGTTCTGGAATCATTTCCGAATCAAGTAGTTTGTATCCTTGGGAGGAAGTGACACCTCATGAGGTACTAACAACGATCTGGAATGGTCACCGATTCACGTGGTTTAAACCTTGAGACCGAAGCGAAATCTCATTAAGCACTGATCATGTTTTGGCGTGGTCTCCGATTTAAGTGGTTTAAACCTTGAAACGATACCTCATGAATGACAAACAATGGCTAGAAATGGTCGCCGATTCAAGTGGTTCCAAACTTAAGTATTAAACGATAACTCATGAGGTACTAAAAATGATCTGGAATGGTCACCGAGTAGATTATGTGCAACTTTAGTCTGAAGCACTCTTTGCAACCTAACTTTACGTAACCTTACCTAACCTTATCAACCGACAAAGAAACCAATTTCAATATACAGCGAGATACAGAGTGTTTTTCTTAAAAGTTTTTTTGAGTAATCACTAACTTTACTAAATACCCCCTTTTTATTAATTAACTCTTATGATTTGGTCGCTCCGCTCCTGGCCTTCATTGGCGTATCGCAGCACATTACGAACGCGGCTGAGCACCCATCGACGCTGTCAAACAAGCTTTTAAGGCGAAATCCTTGTAAGAAATTCCACTTGAACGCCGGTACTGCTGCGTGTTTTATTGGCATGTGGAAAAGGATAAAAAAGTATGTAGAAATAAATGCGTTGAAGAAAAAAGTGGCAATCATGCCACCAGGACGAGCCAGGCGCCATTGAGGCTGGAAAGCGCCAAAAGGGCTGCGTGAAAATATGAGCGTACGTTAAGTGCCACGACGACAAGAGGTGTAAAGCAATGTAAAGGAAGTGCTGTGTCTGTCTGGCTGGCTATCTGTCTGTCTGACAGTCTGAACGGCAGCGAACGCTGTTGGCTTTGGCCGAAGCGTCTAAGTGGCAGAAATGTTATAACTAGCAGCCTAAGGTAAGAAAATTATGAAGCGATTAAAAGTGTTAAGGACGCGCATCCAAAGGCGGTTGGTATGTGTGTGTATTGATGTATATACTTGTACATATATATGTAATCCTGTAAATAGTTTTGTATGAGAAGTAAATATGATGCTGTGTACACTGAACTTTGAGGTTAGATGAAGATAGGATGATGGAAAATACGTGAGTAATGATTAACTCAAAGAAGAAAATTGATATAAAATACTATGGAAATAATACAAAAAGCGTCAAACTTTTCTTACAAAAGTTTCAAAACTAATTAAAAATATTTCATTAATTATACAAATTAAGTTATTTGATATTTGAGTGAAATATTCAAGCATGAAAAGAGTTTAAGAGTTTTATGTGTCAATACCTACATTTCCAAAAACCCCAACTCATAAGTTGCACTCGAAAAATGCGACCATTGCATGCGGCTAAGGCACCGCACTCGGCTTTTGCCGTTTCAAAACCGCTAGCAACTGTCGGCCACCCCATGTTGGCTGCAACAATTGTGGCAGCGTGTCTGGTTACACAACTCACGCTAATTAGTTATAATTAAATTAATTATATTCCATGGATATTTGGCTGCTGAATGGCGTAAGATTCGTACAAATTGCCGACAGCAATGTCGAGATACTTATAAATGTTTATTGCCTTTAAAACGAAATGCCACATGGTGTGTGTGTGTGTGTGTGTGTCTGTGCAGCCGCTATTTGTGCTTGACGTGTAGTTGCTGTTGCTGTTGCTGTTTTTGTTGCTGGCTAAATGACAGCTGGGGTGAAGCATGCGGGTGTTGTTGTTGTTGTTGCGTTGAGCACGTGCAAAGGTTATACAGGTCAGTGGTGCGTATGCACTCGCCTTTAATTAACGAAGCGCAGGTCCAATTGAAAACATTTAAAGTGTCAGTCAGTGCTATACAAAGGGGGGGAGTGGCCATCGATAATAGCCAGCAAAGTGGTTGAAAACACTTTGATGTGTAGTTTTATAAGAGATTCCCTACTGAGAGTTTGAGGGAAATTGAATTGTTGGGATAAGTCAGTGACAGTGAGACTTGCGTTCAATCTGAAGTGCAGCTGTAGAAAATTTGTAGAGTTTTCTAAACTAGTTCAATCTTTTAAGTTAAAAGATCTCTTAACAGTTAGCCAAAAAAATGGTCTCACGCATTACGCTTACCGTGGCTCATCGTTCAGTGACTTGAATCACGAATTTTGGGAGTCGCTTTTCATGTTTCTTTTTGGATAACATCAAATATATAAAAAGAAGCAAACTTCCTTCCTTTGAGTACAAATTTGTTCGCAAAACAGGAAAGGTTTACGAGCAGCAAAGTCTTAGCTTAACTTGGTCTGGGTTCCACCTTGGGTAGGTTTTCGTTTGATGACCAAAAGTCCGTTGAAGACTTTGCATTTCCTTGTTACTAGTTTGCAATTTAGGTCGAAGCACTCTGCGATGCAGGAGATGACCTCTATTAATGCGAATCATTGCGGGTTCAGGAAGAACATATAAATTAGGAAATAGGATTTAGAGTGAAGAGGTTATTTTAGGGTTGTCTTGAACCCATCAAGATCATAGGTGCTGGAAAAAATATCTACAGGGAGATCTATGATATCTAGGTATCTACAGAAACGAACTCTATCCGCAATGGGAAATGCGCTGGAACATTGTTTCAACGTGGAATGCATGGGCGCCAGTGTTCGAACGGGTGGACCGGGTGAAATACCCGAAGTGATGGCATCAGACTGTTCATCTCCTCAGAACAATTATCAAAAAAGTATGGGTAGAATAAGGTCACACATGCCACGTTTCGACGATGTTCCAAGGAGTCAATAAAGCTGGATACCCTACTGTCCCCTATAAGCTTATTCGTCCAGGAGCTCCAACTAGGAGGTTTCTTCAGTATGTCGGCAGAGAAGATATGAGTTCTCAGATGGAGGATGATACGACTGATTTGAACAACGACAATTAATGCAGTAGGGTAATTTTGATAGCACCACTTAACTTACTGTATGAGGACTGTTTGTATGTGAAGACTGTAAGTAAAGACTGGGACGTAGCACAGCGAATCAACATCCAGCGGCTAAGCATGCTTGGCCATGTCTCCCGTAGGGACGATGAAGCTCCGGCGAAAAAGGTGTTCGATGCGGTAGTTGGAGGTCGACGGCAAAGAGGGAGACCGTGTCTCCGGTGGAAGGCCCAAGTTGAGGACGACCAATCATCTCTTGGTGTGACCAACTGGAAAAGGCGCGTGCAAGGCAGAGGCGTCTAGAGAAAACTTTTGCTGCAGTTCATAAACGATAACCGGTTGTTATGGCGAGTTAAGTAACTTGGTGAATCGATTGGTTCGAAATGTTTGTATTCGTGTTTTTCTTAAGAATCTTAGGAATAATCACTTATACTTCATAACCTTTTTGTGTAGTGACTAGCCTCAAATAACTACATGGGCCCACCCCAGCGCTTTGACATTCAGACTCTTCAAGAACATTGGAAGAAGTTATCCGTATAGGCTTTGAAGCTCTGGGGAGAAGGGTGTTCCCTAAGGGGGGAAACCCCGAGCTACCAAGTGGTATCGTAACGATGGTAATGTCCTTCTTTCTCATCATAAATCAACTTGTCCCCCTCTTATCTAAAATGTTCTCTTTTTCATACACTGCAGAGAGTTTAGTTTTGTTGGATTACGAAGGGTATGTGCGGTACCCATTGTGAGTCTCTCTTTATATTGGTCTCTTCATATATGCAGAGACCCCTTAACCGAAGTTTAGCAAGTTCGATAGTTTAGCTATCGCAATGTGGCTCAGGCCAGACTACAACAAAGACCCTAAAACAAGTCTATGACGTTCCGAAAGAGTTGGGCAGTGACCTGGGAATGCTTTATGTTCTCTCTTTCTTCTTCAATACCGTAGCTGCTGTAGATATCACTGAACGAACGGTGCCATTTTACAAGCACAGATCCTATGACTCAGTGTCATGTGATGACTCCAATGAGCAACGTGAAAAAAGTACCATTCAACGATAACATATACCTTGATCTCTTCGCGAATAATCTTGATAAAATAATGCTACATGCACCACAATCGACACTATTTTACCGGATTGACTCTGTAGAGTTGCTAGAGTACACTTTAAGTAGACACCTTAAGTACAATTAGAGGAGTTTGTGGAGTTTATTAGAGGACATTGCTGTTATGGAGAGATAAACATAGGTACGAGTATGCAAATGAACAGAATCACCACGAACATCAGTTTAAGGGGGTCTGTCCCTCTTACGGTGCATATGTTTCTTTGGCCGTCTGTCTATTTCGTTATCCGTCCCTTCATCTGTATGTCTGCCCATCTGACTGTTGTTTTACGCGAAGGAAGTGGAAATCTTCGAAAGATACTGGGGCAACCCACCAGCATGCCGGGTTCCAAACGCTCTTAACCCTTCTTTCCTCCTGCGGAATTATCTGACTGTGTGTCTGCATTCGTATGTCTACACGGCGGTCCATTTGAAGGCTTGATTACACGTAACGAGTAGAGTGGCGAGACATCAAAATGGTACTAGGCCGAGAGAATTGGGATGGCGAGCAAAAGCGACGAGTTGTTCAAACGTATTTTCACACGTGGCGAGTCAGTTCGGTTTTACAATGCACAAAATGAGCTAAGCAACTCGCGCAATTAAACTCAACCGAGCGAAAAGTGGTGTGTGACGCATTCCGTATGTGACGAGCGATTCAGCGAATCGCTGCGAAAAGAAGAAAAATATAATGGTAATGTAGTACTCGGCCTAGTAAACAAAATGTGATTCTAGTGACTCTCTCGCCACTCTACTCGGTCACTGACTCAATCAACAACTCGCCTTACTGTTTAGACGAAACGAGTACTCGTTCGAGTTGCTGTCTCGTCACTCTACTCGTTACGTGTAATCAAGCCTTGACTCTCTCTGCTTCCATCTGTCTGTCCAATTTGACGATATGTTTACCAGATAACTTACTGTTCATACGTTTGTAAAAAGGCTTGTTCACTCAATGAGGATACTGGAACAACTTGACCAGGACTAAAACCTGGTACAGCTACTGCTGGTATTTCAACTAAGAACTGATACCAACATGGTCATGGTCTGCCTACTTTTAAGCAGGGCTGCCATATAAGAGGAATTTTGCGAAGTAAGAAAATTCTTATACTAAACGAATACGTGGCTGGTTGGTGTTGTTTTTCTGGAGTACGAAGAATGAGTCCTTATTTCAGCTCTTAGTGGGACTAACTTGAGCAGCGCCTGGTGGGAAGTTCCATGGCTCCAGTAGCGGGTTGTTAAGTAAGGGTTACTTGGGTAAATGACTTCGTAACAAATAAGCGAGACTGTTTTCCTACCACCTCGTTATAAATAGCGACTTTCCATGCCACCCTGTTGTGTTGTGTAGTTGAAGAATTTATAATTTTCTGCACGACACTTAACTTTCCGACTTAATTGGCCACACAACAAGCCGTTAACGGATTAAGCACTTAAACCAATAATTATTGTGATACAGTGGCAATCGATTAAGTTGAAATTTTCAACCACTATTGGGTTGGTTGAACTTTTCTCGCTACTAAATTTTGTTGCATTATGGTTTTTCGTCATATTTTACTTATGTAGGTTTTGTTTTTGTAAAATAATCAATACATTCTCGCCATAAATACTTTATAAGAATTGTCACTTGCACATTTATGTTTCATGGTACGGCAAAGTTTGGGCCACCAGCAACTAAGTCGCCGACGGCACCGAGTTTCCGCTCAAGTGCGCGCCGCAGTTGGGCGTTAAAACGTGGGCACATAATGTTGTTCGGCGAGTGGTCACGCTTTATTACGTGCCACACGTAGCAGCGGCAAGTTGGCCACTGCTGGAGCGAGTGGTGGTAGCAGTTGCAAATGGCACTTTTATTTTCTCCATCGAGCTTTGTCACACTATCGGCCACAGCCATTTGGCACGAAGCAGTGCGCCGCGTGCGTGGCTGCGCAGTTAGGCGCTGACTCCGCCGCTGCAATAGTGGCAGCGGCGTTCGGACAAATGCGCGTGCAAATTGCCAAGTTGTGCCAATTTTGGCTGGAAAGCGCACTATGAGTAATAAATGCTCGCACGCCCCAAACGTTGTGCGCCACCGCTTTTACCGTTGCATGTTGTGCTTGATTTTTTACATTTTTTTTTACTAGTATTTTTTATATTTGTTTTTGTTTTTTTTTTCATTGCTGGTTTCAAGTCCATTTTTGGCAGTTTCTATGACAGTTTTCCCAGCTGCTTTTTCTGTGCATTTGAAAATTGTCCACCATTTCAGGTTTTGTTGCGTTTGGTTGTTTTTGGTATTTTGTCAACTGTTTCTGCAATGTTTTGCGCAGCGACTTCAAGTGACACTTGTCTCTAGGATTCTTTTAATGCCTTTTCAGCTACGTGACTCAAATTCGCGAGCCAAGTTTTGATTTTTTTCCTCTTGCGTTTCTAGCGAGTTTGACAAATTTCTAAAAAGCGCACAACTTTACGCCTATTTCAGGCGACCAACGTATTGCGTGTAATTTCTTCAAGGTTTTTATTTTGAGTTTTTGCTGCATTTTCAACAACTTTGGCTCAAGTTTTCGTTGAGCAGCTTAAAGTGCAAACTTTAGTTGGCAATGCAGCTCAACTTTGGCTGATCTTAATTAAGCCATGGAACAAGACGACTTAACGACTGTTGAGAGTTCGAAACAGCGCTCAGAGCAAGTACGAGTGCAGGTCCTTGAAGGACCAAAATAAGAAACTTTCTTTCTCTAATTGCTAGATGGGAATTAGATGGAAAATATGCGAGCAGAAACAGCATCGAAATTTCATCGATTTGTTACAAAGATCTGGAGACAGGATTGAAGAGCAGTGCTGCAACATTTGGTAACGGGTTGTAAAGGATAACTGAATAAGTTAAACTTGGGTAGTAAAGTTAGGTTAGGTAGTTGACTTACGAATACTTTGATATATGCTTAAGATGGCACAAGCTAGAAACTTAATATTAAAAAAAATTAATGACGCTACACACATTGATTCATAGATTCACAGCTACCATTTAGATATCCAGGAAGCGCTACAAAAAAACACATACATCAGCTAAAAGCTCCGCTGTTGTTCGCAAAAAATTCTTTATGCCCTCTTGAATGATTTGACAGAATGAAAGGAATGATTGAGGGGTTTCAATTAGCTTTTCAGGAGGGATCATGAACATAATGTGTGCCTGCTTTTTTTGAACAGAAATGAGGATCGTTCCAGGAGGGATCATAAGGAGTCTGTGTGTCTACTTGGATTAAACAGAATCGAGGATCGTTCCAGGAATGATATCGAAGAGTCTGCGTGTCTACTTGGATTAAACAGAATCGAGGATCGTTCCAGGAGGGATATCGAAGAGTCTGCGTGTCTACTTGAATTGAACAGAAAGGAGAATCGAGAAGAGGCTTTGTGTCTGCTTGTTTTAAACAGAAACGAGAATCGTTCCAGGAGGGATCAGAAAGAGGCTGTGTCTACTTGGATTAAAAGAAACGAGGATCGTTCCAGGAGGTATTACGATGAGGCTGCGTGTCTACTTGTTCTAGGAGAATCGTTCCAGGAGGGATCATAAAAAAATTGTGTATCTACTTGGATTAAACAGAATCGAGGATCGTTACAGGAAGGACTATGATGAGGCTGTGTGTCTACTTGATTTGAACAGAAACGAAGATCGTTCCAGAAGGGGTCACGAAGAGCCTGTGTGTCTACTTGGATTAAACAGAAACAAGGATCGTTAAAGGACGGATCGCGAAGAGGCTGTGTGTCTGCTTGTTTGGAACAGAAACGAGGATCGATCTTGTTCTTCCATCTACCACATATAAACGATAATATATCTCTTATTTATTCCATATCGCTTAGGCTTTCCCTGATGAGTTCCAATGCATTTAGAAAGGCCTGACAATAAAAATTTAACCAAGCTTACCAGTAGGAACTTCTTTGTCAAACTTAATAACACAGATTCCATGTCATCAGTTAGGGATCTTTCACCACTATAATACAGACGGCATTAGTATCTATAAGACACCATTTTGTAAGTAGGTTAGGTTAGGTAAGCTGGCTGGCCAAGTAGGTCACGCATGGACGCTATCGGGTTCCGACGTGAACATATCATCCGATTTAGCGATGAAGCACCGGTGAAAAATTTTCTTTTGATGCAATATTTACAAGGAGAGAAATAAGAAGATAAATCGAAGCTTCTTCTTCTGGGTGATTCTAAAGTCTAGATATATACTTTTATATAAGTGCATGGTCGAATATTAGGGATTTCTGTAGCTACAAGGCTTGGACGATCATTCATGGTCTTGCTTCGTTACAAAGTATAGACACCGTCACGAAGCAAGAATTTCGGTGTTTGATAGAAAAAGTATTTTCCGTAATTGTTAAAAAGTAGAGAAACCAGAGACTGTAAGTCACCTTTTCGGTCACTGCCTGGCTCTCTCTCTGGAGGAAAATGGAAAGCTTTAGGCTCACAATTTCTCGACACCTTGGATGACCTGAGATCAATAAATTTAAGGCACATGTTAGGATTCATCTGAGAATCAAACTGGCTTAATCAGGCTCCTTGTTGCGGTATCGCAACGGGTCCCATGCCTGCACAGCCACTATAACCTAACTTAACCTAAAGAGGAACTTCGCAAGAACTTCAGATTTACTCGCATAAACAGGGACTATCAAATGGAAATGATCCGCCACCGAACATTGATTAACGTAACGTAACATTCAGCGGGTACCTTAGCTTGGACAAGTCTCCCGCATTCACATTGAAGCTTCGATGATAAAGTGTTTGATGCGGTGGTTGGAAGTCAGATATGGGAGACCATATCTCCATTAGGAAGATCAAGCTGAAGAAGCCCACAATTAGTAGAGTCAACAGTTTTAATGACTCTACCAACTGTAGAGACATACAGAGTGAGGTTTTGCGGCAAGTTTAACGGTACAATTACTCGATTCGATTCAGAGAAACTGATACTTATATCTGAAGCACCCAATCTTGTTTAACATAATTTCTGAAAGTTTGTTCTCCTCTCTCTGTAATTATTCACATACTGTACTTACGCCCATGGACTCTTAAAATTATAGTAGCTTTAGATAACATCCTGAACTCTCCACATATAGATTTCAATTGGAGAAAATCAAATGGTACAAACCTGCAAGAGAAGAAATAAATACTTGTTTAGTTGGTTGCATTAGGTGAAATTCCACAACAATGAAAACTGATAACTGATAAATGCTGTGTATGTTATGTTAAACAATGTTCATTTAAAAAATATAAATTGCCACTAATCTTAAGTGCACTGAATGCCCTCATTCATTGCATACAAGAAGAAGAAGAACAATTATAATAATAACAAAATGCAGCGCTTTATTTATCGCTGATTAATAAGCACAGTGTTTTTATTGTTCGAATACGTCCATTCACATATATAATAATGTGTATATGTATGGATGCATTCATATGGTAAGCCGATATGAAATCGAGCTGTAAACAGTTTCCATGTCAAAGGGTCAGTGGGTCTTTGGTAAACACACGCAGAAATGCGGACTCTGTGGCAAGAAAGATGAGATCCTGGAGTTCATGTGATGCCTCGCTATTACCAGAGGAACAATCAATATTCTTAGGTAGTTGATTCTTGTCGCGTTTACTGATCTGTTAAAGCTCGGCTTGAAAGAGTACTAAACTCTGTACTTTAAGGAAACCACCTACTTAGTTACTTCCTAATACGCAAAGTACTTGTATTGTGTTTCATTAGGTGTTTAGTTTGACGTCATCGGGTGGTAACAAGCGAGATGACACCGCTAACTTTTGCGGCCATCGAAGGAGAATCCACCAAATTGAAGGCAAGGCAAAGTAGATGCTGTCTACACGCAGGGACTCGCAGCGGCTAGGGTCTCACATCAAGACCGACAGGTGTACTTTTGAAGTTGTCAAGGAATTCGTCTACCTTGGCACCGCCATAAACAGCAGCAATGATGTCAGCCTGGGAATAACTCGGTAGATTACTCTTGTCAATAGTTGCTAGTACGATCTCGGTAGGCAACTGAGTAGCAGATACCTCTCTCGATCGACAAAACTTGCACTCTCTAGGAGGCTTAATCAGCCCGTGCGCAGAAGCATGAACACTGTCGCGTAACGACATACGGGCCCTTGGGGTGTTCGAGAGGAAGGTACCTCGCAAAATCTTTGGCCCTGTTCGTATTGGGGTCGAATATCGTATACGAACCAACAACGACCTGTATGAGCTGTTTAAAGACATAGATGTATCACAGCGAAACACCCAGCGGCTATGCTGGGTTGGCCATGTCTGCCGTAGGGACGATAAAGCTTCGGCGAAAAAGTGTTCGACGCGATAGTTGCAGGTCCATGGCGAAGTGGAAGGCCGTGTCTCCGATGGAAGGACCAAGTTGAGGACATCCTTCCATCTCCTGGTGTGACCAGCTTGGGAAGGCGCGCGCAATGCAGAGACGCTTGGAGAGAGCTTTTGCGACAGGCCATAACCGGGTTACGGGTTTTTATGGCCAGTTAAGTAAGTAAGTAGTACCTCGTACTACTTGGTAAGTAAGTAGTAAATGCTTGTTAAACTATTAAAACTATCGAGCACATACAGCAAGTGAACCCATTTTGATGATACAAAATAGGGAGAGAGATTCAATTTCTGCAAGAATTGTGGGAAACCATACTCAAACCAATGCGATGTCTAGATGAACCTAAGTAACTCTCTGGTGTAGACTAATGACCTCGAGAGCGACCTGGTCATTGATGAAGGGACTTAAGGATTTTTCCAGGGTTTAGAGAGAGAGAGCGAGAGAGCAGGTGAGAGATTATATGACCAACAGTCTTCTTCTTTTGTTAACTAAGTTATTGAGTGGTTATTAAAAATGGGGGTTTTCCCCAATGTTTTGAATGAGAGAGAACAGGTAAGAGCGACTAGATGAATACAGATCACTTACAGTCTTCCCTTCCTAACTGGGACAGCTGTTTAAGTATTGGTGCACTACCCAGCTATACGAATACAATTAAATCGTTCGTTAATGCATTGGTTACATTTCCCCACTGGGTTGCGGTATGCTTTGCGTTCGTCCGCTCTGTCACACACACACACACATACACACACGCACGCGTATATGTAACTGTGTGCGGCGTGCAGTTGGCAGCTGCGCTGATACCGTTGTGCAGTAGTGTTGCCAGGCCATTTAAATAAACTGTCGCATTAAAATTTTATCAGTAACGGAAATGCGCGTTGCATTGCTGGCCGCTGTCGTTGCTCCCGTACAGTGCTGCATGCTGCAATTTAGTTTTGTGTGTTTAGTTTCCCCTCATACGTCACGCCCCCTTTCGCCTGTTGGCAGTACAAAGTACATGCAGCGATTGTGCACAAAGGCGACCACGAAGTAAAACAAATTTTATTTATTTAGCCAAAAAACGAAAAGTGACAGACAACAGTTTTTGGGTTGCAACACACAAGGCAGGTCAACGCGACGTACAATGGATTTGAAAAACAAAATGATTTTTGTACTCAAATAGCGACCAACCGCAGTGAAAACAAAAACACCAAACAACTAACAAAAATAACAGCGATTTTTTTTTTTTGCAGATGGATGGATGGGTTGAGGGTGGGGAGTTTTAAGTTCACTTCGTACTGCGTGACTGTGGTTTTCACCCAGTTGTCCCAATGCTTTTTCGGCACTTTTTCGACGCTCCCCGGCGAACGGGCAGTCGGGTAGTTGGTCCCGCTGGACGCTCAGCTCTTGCTGCTTTGTTTTTGTTGTGTCACTTTGAATGTAGGTCAGGTCAATGGTTTTTCGTTTTGCGCTTTTGCTGGCTGCCAACTATTGGCGATTATTGTTCGGGTGGAGCTGGCAGCGACGCAGCATGATTAATTGCCCCCCAGCGTGTGTCAAGTGTTGCCGGTCAGCGTCTGCGGAAGCGGGCCGAAAGAGGAGCGCGAGGGGAAGTTAGAGAATGGTTAGCTGCCAGCACTAATGGCACAGTGCCCAGGGAGTGGTGCGGCAACGACTGAACCAATTGCAAATTTGACATAAACGAACGGCGAATTGGGGGATTTTTCAAGCAAAATTTGGTGCACAGTGTTTTATGGTGAAATATTCGTTTTACTAAAGCGGATAGAATGATTCTGTCAAAATATAGATTTGTAGGTTATAAATGGTGTTGGTAGCTGAGGACATTGACTTGCCTCACAAGGACCCGATGCCTCGATGCATACTTCCTCGACTGCGAGAATTTGGATGATTCTAGAAACTGGGGTCAAGGGGAAAGAAGATGCAAAGAGTTGAACGAACAATGTTATCTCGTGGGAACATACTTAATAGTTCAAGTGTAAGAGTCTCCAAGTGGAAATACTGGATAGACGTACTCCGAACTTAGCATAATCCATTTTTTTTGAGCTCATTACTACTAATTTAAGGTGGCTAATTTAAATTGCAACTCAACAAACACCGAAATACACTAAGCAAAACTTTTTCTGCGATGATTTTGGAAATATCCTATTTAACAACTATAACAAACTACTTCTTGGGCGCCCTTGAAGTCCTGGCAGAGATGCAATCTACAGTCGGCTAAGTTTCAACGACAACTTCAACTGTTTCGCGTGTATAGAGGAACAGAGCTCATCCACCTCCTACTTGGCTTTACAAAAGACCTAACAGTCACTCAGCCTAAATTAATTTACTTAGCAAAATCCGCTGAAAACTGACTTGGATAATGACAGTCCACGTGTGAAAATCGTTCCTTAAGGAGGTCTGATGTTCCTTGTTTAGAAGAGATCTGTAAGCCAAGGCCACAACTACTTAAAGGAACCATTATGCAAAAGAATTTTGAATCACTCCACTGGACATTTCATACCCATAATTTATACTAATACGAGTGCAACTTATTATTTTCCTTTTTTCCATTCTGCTAAAATGCATGAACCCAAAAGGGGGGAAAAACAAACTTCTCGATATTTTATGTATAATATTGAAACCATATTTTCAGTTGAAAACTACTTGTCTATGGGTGAAAATCCGTCCCAGGTGGGCTTCTAAATTTTTGAGATTTATTCCAGAAGACAAAATGTGTAAAACTAAATACCAGATGGCACTTATGTGGATATTTGAAATTTTTCAAGAGTTATTCAATGTTCAAATGTTTCTACCTTTTGGGATCTATCTAAAAAGACAACATGAGTCAAAGTCTATATTAAACGGACCCTGGATATTTGAACTTTTCCAAAGGCTTTTCTTATAGACAAAAAAAGAAATGAAAAACCAGGAGAACAGTGCCAAAAGACATCAAAGAGACAGGAAGTGGTCATTAGAATTAAGTCGAGTGCGACCGATTCCCACTTTTTTGGCCGATGCCGATGCTGAATATACTTTTGTTTGAAATATATTTCACATAAATAATACTACAACGAATAAATACAAATTAACAAAATAAAATAAAATAAAATAAAAATTGAGTGACTCAGCTTCAAAAACTAAAAAAAAAATGTTTAACCAAAGTTAAAGCAAGAAAATAGGCCGACAAAAATTTTGGTGGCCGATGCCAATTAATCGGTCGGACTTTAGTATTAAGCGTCAGATAGCCGAGACACAGAATAAATCCATGAAGACAATACGAGTAAAAGTCTTTATTAAATGGACCCTGGATATTTAAATTTTTCAAAGGCTTTTCTAGAGGATAGCTTTTGTGAAAATTCATTCCAGATGGATCCTATATGCTTCTACACTTTAGGATTTATCCTAGAAGGCAACATAAATAAATCCCATATCAAATGAACCTAAGATTTTTGAATCTCTGCAAGTGTTTTTCTACAGAATAAATTTCGTAAAAGATGCTTCTACACTTTGGGATTTATACTAGAAGGCAACATAAGCAAACCTCCATACCAAATGGGCCCATGTGCAAGTGTTTTTCTGGAAAATAACTTTCGTGTAGTCCATTCCAGATGGATCATATATGCTTCTACACATTGGGATTTATCTTAAAAAGCAATATGCTTACAAGGCCATACTAAGTGGAAGCCAGAGATTTGAACTTTTGCGAGAGTTATTATAAAAAATAATGTGCCTGAAATTCCGCTCCAGATGGTGGATGTTACTCTCCGTGAAGATTTGTACTCAATGCATCACAGATATTCGAAATTTTTTGAGAATTATCCTCGAGGACATCTTGAATACCTGATGGATTATTAATATTTAAACTTCATAGAGGGTGTTTTAGAGAGTGAATTGAAATTGAAAGTATCAAAAAATGCATAGATGTTTAAACCTTATCATAGAAGACATTGACTGGCATGAAAATCTCTACCCGTTAGATAACAGATGTTTCTGAGTCTGGTCTTTTTTAGGATTTCATATTTAACCTGCGTGATGCTAGTACCAAATGGATCATAGTGAAGTTCTTCGATTTTGTATATAAGAAAATTACTCGCATGAAAGTGATAAGCTACCAATTCATAGATATTTAATGTTTAAACTTGTCCGAAAGTCCGCAGAGAATGAATCACAGATATTTAAATTTTTTAGAGTTTTTAAAGGATGACTTTTTAGGTGACCCCCACCAACACTCCTGGAAGATTATTAAAAGCAGCATCAAGGCCAGTGAAAAAAGTGTAACAGCTAACAAAATTGCACAACGAATAACAAGTAAAAGCAAATAAGGAAACAAAATACATGAAAATAGAAAATGACAAGTCAGAATAAGGGACAGGCTAGAGAAATTGTTAACATGTTTAGTAACGAACGAGCGTGATGCCTAAAGTGGTTGCCAAGGCCAACTTTTGGCTTACTGCACAAACGCTCGAATCGAAGGAAGCAAACAAATGGAGAAGTGAGGTGCAGGAACAACAAAGTGATTGGAAACACTGAAGCCAGATATGATGATATATATATATGAAAGAAAGTGGAAAAATCTGACAATGTTTGAGAATAGCAAAGACAAGTAAAAGACCAAATTAAACACAGCAGAGAAGTGGCGCGTGTGTGAAGAGCAAAGCAAAAAGCGTAGAGAAAGAGGACAGAAACATAAAACCACCAGATAAAACAAGAAACACGTGAATGGATAATAACAAAAGAATTTCCGCTACAAGATTGTTGTTGTTGTTGTTGTTGCGATGGTGTTTGTTGTTGGGGTAGCTACACGCCAGCGACAGCTCAAAGTGTGAAAGCCGGCCGTCGAGGAGGCGTTCGGGCAGTGTCAGCGTCCAGTGGGGGCGGATCGAACGAGGGGTACACGTTGAATGCTAAAAAGGTGCTTTAGGAAAATGTTGGTATGTATTTAAGAGTGTGTGTGTGTGTGTGAGTGTGGTTGTGTCTGTGTTGGTCGGTGCCTACGCATTGAGCAGCGGCAGTGGCACATTTTGTGATACGAGCTGCCGGACAAGGTCCATAAAAAGGACTAATAAATGGTATGCGGTGTGGCGTTCGCAACGCGCACAAAAAGGTGCGCGTGTGTGTGTGTGTGTGTGGGTGAGCGAGGGCCGATGCTGTGCGTAGCTGGCAGGGCAACATGAGACCGCAGAGTATGGGCAACACGAGACAAAAAATGGAAATAAAGTGAAAAAAGAAAACAAAAGAAAATCGACGCTGGGCCGAGCAGTGCGTCTCTGCAGCGGCACGCACAAAAATTTTAAGTGGCAGAGGGGCTGCGTGAGCTGAAGAGACGCAATGGGGCTGTTGCGTTGACGAGGAAGAGAAAATGCGTTAATGGAAGTTTTTATGATAGACGATGTGCATAAATTCCATTTTATTTTGATAAAAATTTGTAAAAACCTACAACATGAATAAGAAAAGCAAAAACAAACAGTGCGTATCAACAAAAGGCTCATTTTTGGGCTATTTTAAAGAACGCGGCACTCGAACGGTAGCAACCAAGTCGAGGGTGAGGCGCGGCCGTACTGCGAGGGGAGCGTGATGCGACGTGGGCACAATGGCAAATGGCGCAAAATGCCACCTAAATAGAATATCATTTAACAAGTCAATATGAATGGCCGCAGGGTGAGTGAGACACAGTGGCACGAATGCATGGCGAGGCCGACGACCGAATGATACGGCGACAGTGGCAGCGTACGGAAGACAATAGGCCGAAGGAGAAGGAGTAGGCGGGGTGAGCGCAAAGCAACAGATAATGTGTGGTCTATGAATGTTTGTGGTTACTGAGGAATAATGACGGAGTAGTGACAGGAGTATAACGGAAAATACTTATAGACAAAAAAAAGAAACGGAAAACCAGGAGAACAGTGCCAAAAGACACCAAAGAGACAGCAAGTGAAACGTTGAGAGCAGTGAAGACAGAGCAAAGTGCCAAATAACTCAGTTAGCTGGTTATTAGAATTAAGTAGAATGCGACCGATTGCCACTTTTTTGGCCGATGCCGATTAATCAGTCGGTAGGGCGAGAATTGGCCGATGCCGATTTCATAGAAGAAATAACACTTAGCAGATTCAATCAAAAACAGTTTATTTTACAAAAGAAATATAAAGGGGCTATATTGAATATACATTTGTTTGTAATATATTTCACATAAATAACACTAAAACGAAAAAAAAATATTAAAAAAAAATTAAATAAAATAAAATAAAATAAAAATTTAGTGACAGCGTCAAACAATTTTAAACAAATTTTTATTCAAAGTTAAAGCAAGAAAATAGGCCGACACAAATTTTTGTGGCCGATGCCGATTAATCGGTCGGACTCTAGTATTAAGCGTCAGTTAGCCGAGTCACAGAACATAAACTCAACCTTAACCGTTAACTTAGAATTTTAAGCGATTACTCGAAAACTTGGTTTCCATAAACATAAACTTTTGCCTTTTTATTGTTTATGTTTATTTTCCAACAATATTGGAACTCAGTTTCAATCCATCTCATAATAAGCATTCAACGACTTCAAATATTAATAAGTTTACAAAACAAAGATAAGTATTTCATTCCATTTTCTATATTTAAAAAATTCTGGAAACTTTTTCGTTTACCAATTCATTCAGCAACAGAGTGGCAACATTTCCCTGAGCGAAACAATCAGCTGATTGCGTTTGTCGTTGACATTAGTGTTCGACCGAAGATGGATTTTTAGCCCAAGCCGAACATTCGGCATAGCTAAAATATTCGGCCGAAGCCGAATACTAATAAAAATTATTTTAAGGAAAAAACTGATCAAATTAAGAACGGCTAAATTTATTTCTTTATTCATTTCTTTGTTCCACTTAAGAATTAATAAAGGAAAAAAAAACAAAAACAAAAAACTCAACAATTCAATTGACACAAAAATCTGATTAGAGATAATTTTAATTAGACGCAATCTTGATGTCCGAAATATTGATAAAACGTGATATTTGATAAAATATGATACTTAAAAACAGATTAAATTGACTTGCATTACAGGGCGAAAACCTTCGGCTAAAATATTCGGCTATGTTGGCCGAAGCAGAAGGTTTAAAATTGGCCGAATAAGCCGAACACTGAAACGGAAGACGAATATTTGGTCGGACACTAGTAGTAGTAATTGTCTAAACATAGAAACCAATTCGACATAGGTTTCTAAGTTACTGTTATGTTCTAGTTTTATGTTCTATGTATGGCTTGGATAATCAGTTGTAAAGATTTCGGGCATGGCAGGTCGTGTCAGCTGACATGCCAAACAAAGATACGTCTCGGGTAAGCGCCAGCATTGCCAGATACCTGAAATGACTTTCTCCTAAATCTTAAAAAAAAGCTGAAACTGCCTCCGAAAGATTAAAAAAAAATGTCATAAAATTTTTCATAATTCTTGTCATTAAAAATTAGGGAATAAAACTTCTCATAAAAAAATTTAGATATATTATTTTTTTTATATTGCAGCCTTTTCATTCATTCAGCTTCAGCTTAACAACAACTTAACACAAACAAAACAAATACAAAATGAGATTGGACTGAAATTCGCTTTTGTAAACTTCCTTCATTCATTGCATAAATTATACACTTTGAAGCATAAAATTTAATTAAATTCAATTTGACCTTTAGCTTTTAATATTCAAGGCTTCAGTACCATCAAAATCGCTTTTGTGAATTTATTCAGTTACAAAAAGTGTCATCAGTTGCAATGTTGGTTCAAACTTAGTGCATCCACCAACTAATCGTCGCCTGAGAAAACAAATGTCGTATGTCTTACTAGGTGCAATGGAACATACGACATTCGTTTTCTGAGGCGACGTAATGTGTAGTGCACTCTTAGAACTGCATTAGCAGTTTTGATACTCAATTTGTTTCCTAACTTGTCATATCACAAAATGTAAATATTCTAAACTTTCTCCTAACAATTCTCACTCCTAAAAATTCTCCTAAAAGGCCAAGAATCTCCTAAATCTAGGCGGAAGTCTCCTGATCTGGCAACATTGACTGGTGCTTACGAGTTTTAATGGTCGAATGTCTAATCTATGCTCAATCACACTAGGCGAGACGAATCTAAGGACGATTCCAGAGATGATTTACCAGTTCTCTATGACTTCAGGAGACTCCTATGAGCTCCTTACATATGCATTTATGTAGATATGCCGAAACATATGTATGGCCCTATCAGAGCCATCACACAAACCGACCCCAAATATGTACGTTTTTTTTAGTTTCGTTTGTTCATTTTGCTGGGCAAATTTTAGGCGCATTAAATTACACTTTCGACAAACAGCGAATGTATGTATGTACGAATATGTGTGTGTGTGTGTGTATGTGTGGGAGCGTGAGCAAACACACACATGTGGTTGCAATATCAAATGTCGCGCCAAACGCCAGCAGCCGCCGCAATGTTGCTTGACACACAGACGTGGTGCCACCCGCGTAGTTGCTAATGAAAGGGCAACACTGGCACTGTGCAGCCTTCGAAACTCTTTTAATGTCCTCTTTGTGATGTTTATTTGTCAGCACGTGTGCGTGTGTGTGTGCGTGCGTGTGTCTCTCTGTTTGTGCAACACTTGAAATCTCTGCTTGATGTTTATTGTTGTTGTTATTGCTTTCATTTTGGCATTTTGTTGTTGTTGTTGTTATTTTGATGTGCCATCCCAGTGTGTGTGCACTCGTAAAAAATAATAAATGGCCCTGGCAAATTGTTGCCAATGCTCCTGCTGCCCTTGTTGTTGTTTTATCATTTGTGTTGCATTGCATTGAAACGAATGAATAAACAAAAAACAAAAAGAAAAATAAAAATACAATAAACAACAACAACAACAACATACAATGCAAGCGTAACGAACAGGTAAGCGGTTCAGCGTTCTTCCTTTCATGCCGTTCGAGTTGCGTTGCGCCGCACAGTGGGGCGTCCCCATATATCGCATGGCCAAAAATAGTAAACGTGGTTTAATTTTGACGAAATTTGGTATCCGTGCATTTTTTAGCGTAATTAAGAAACGTACGAAAACTTGTGAAAATTGGACTACTGCCACGCCCACCCCCCATATTGAAAAAATCTTTGTTATTCGATAACTTGGCCACTACTAACACTAGAAAGATAAAATTTATACACAATATCACTAGGGTATATTCTATAATTGTGCCAAAAATGGGCAGTCTACCACGCCTACTTTAAAAGTTCGTATAAGCCTCAAATGAATTAATCGGTACATATGTATATTTTGCCATTTTTTTAAGTTTTCGATGGTTTTCATGTTGGCCCCTCTTCAATTCGCTCTTAAGTTTATTTTCCACAAATATTTGCATGCATTTATAGTGCCAGCAGGTCGAGTTAAACTACGCGACGGCAGCTACACATAAAATAGCTTACGAAATTGTACAAAAGATGCCACTATAAAAAAATGAATTACATGCGGGTCTGCAGGCCTCTGTAGCTAAAACTTTGCAAACGTGTTCTACATACTTGTAATTTAGTGAAACAATCGAAATTGGAAAGGCTCCCTAGGGCTTTTCGAGATATTTAATTTTGAAGTTTGCACTTAAACTTTTTCTACGGCTCAAAATGGCTCTACGTTCAAATGACGGTAGTTAGCGAACAGTAATAACCAAAACAAAAACAAAGGCTGACTATAAAAACCTAAAACATAAAATAAAAAATCAGGTATATTAAAATAATAACTGTAACCATAAGAAAAAACATCTTTAGTTTCGCAAGGTTAAATTTCTATTTTTCCTTAAATTTGTGTTCACGCAATATATGAAGTTTAAAACTTTCGTGCGACTACAAAACATAAATTTTTAAATTTAAAAAATAAATTTTTTTTTTTAAAGCCCTTTTGATATAGCTTAGTTGGAGATTTGGCTTCGATCGTGCTTACTTATTTAAAAAAAAAAAAATATTTTTTTTTTATTTTTGGCCACGGACGCCCCACTGTGCGCCGCTTTTATGTGCGTTGATAAGCCATGGTTAAGTTGCTTGTTGTTTTGATGATTTGATGCTGGTGTTTGTTGTTGCCTTTGATGTACGCTACAAAGTATGCAGCGCCAAGAATGAATGCGCGTTTAGAAAACGTCAGCAGGAAGAAGAAATAGTAACCAAAATTGGCCCGTTGCCGTTCTTCTCTCGGCCTTTCTCACTCGAATTTTGTAGAAATAGAGAGAGCGGGAAAGATAGAGACAACTCGAGCGCAGGTAGAGTCTTCTGTAGATTAGGTTATTTAGCGTAAAGTGCGGCTTCTACTTTGTAATCGTCACTTTGTTGTTTCTCTCTTTCCAAGGCACTCGGAGTCTCGCTTTCTTAATTAGTTTTACGGTAATGTGTCTTCCCTGCCGCTGCCGCCGGCTACTTTGCGGCTTATTTGTTATATTTTAGGGGAAAATCTACAAGTTGGTTGCAGCATTTTCGGAACTATGGTGCTCGTTGTTGTTGTTGTTGTAACTTTGTTGCATTTTCCTGGAACCGTAAGGCATTTGCTGTAAACAGTCGGCGGCACTAAAATCCCAAATGCACTTAACGCTCCGTACACGCGCACTGAAAGGTCATCGAAATGTGCGTTGTTCTATGCTGAATGCGTGAAACATTTGAGCAACATTTATTGAAAATGATTCCTGACAGTGTGAATACGCTTTTCAGATGATTAGCGGCCACAAGATTAGCTGTGGACTGTGAAAAAAAATTTATAAAAATAAAATACTAAAGAGTACCAAAGTGCATCTTCTCGAAAATACGCCCAACACTTTAGCTATTTATTATACATATTTGCTATATTTAATACTTCCAATACCAATCTCCAATTCGAATTTTTTTCTATAAATTTCCTAAATTATATACTAATTCATTTCCATTTCGTACAAACAACGACCTTTTTCTATTCAAGTCAACTTTGCCCCATAAATCAATGCTCCACAAATATTCAAGTCAAACCTGATGCCCGAAAACCATACTTCAACCATACATTCAGAACCAGTTCCCAGGCTCAATGCACGGCCGCGCACGCATTGAAGCATGCAACAAAAAACGTTTCATTACCTTTGCCTTTTCTCGAGCCGTTCTACAAAACTCCACGTCTCTTCTTAGCAAATCACCCGAAACCAAACGAATTCCTCCCCTACTCCTTGGAAATGCCCAAAACCACACGGCGAGCATCACATAACCTCAATGCATGTACGAATGATATTAATGGCACCAGCAGCTGCTCTGTTGCATGCTTAATGCAACAACAACAACACCAACTAGCAACGTGTGACCTGCACAAATTGGTCGAAAACAGTGTGGAAAACATTTAGAAGCAACAACAAATTACGTTCTTTTGTGGTGTTGAAGGGGCAAAGTGGAAATGGAATTAGAGCAGGTCAGGTCAATACACTTGTGGCAGCAACAATTCTTTCATTTTTAAGTTGAATTGAGCAATTTTCCAATGATAATATTTACGTTTACCAGAATAAGTAGACAGATTAATAGATTTGAAGGAGGCAGGAAAGGGGACTACTCCGAGTGGAGTGGTTCACTTTGAAAATAAGGCTTGGGAAAAGAAAGGGGGGGGCAGTACTAGAAACACAGTAGTCTCAAGAGATCAAACTCTGAACTTCCTATCCTAACAAGGATATGGCACAGAATTAAAAATTTAAATTCTTTGGTATGCAAATTTTCAGAATTAGCTTTCGGATCTTCAGAGAAAAAACTCAGAACTCAAAGCACGTTTTCCTATTCTAATAAAGACTAGAAGAAAAGGACGATTCCTTTTCCGCAAATTTTCTGGATTCCTTTAGGAATTTGACCGCTGTACTCAAAGTACGAATTTTTATCCTTACAACAAACAGACACAGGAATAGAATATTAGGATGCTTCCTATTTAATTTTCCTGGACTTCTTTAAGAATGTCAGAAGATCGAAGTTAGGAGTCAAACTACGCATGATTCTTATGCAAGTTTCCTAGATTCTCTTTCAAAGGTTAGGAGATCGAACTCAGAACTCAATGTACAAATTTCTCTCCTAGCAAAGAAGGCACATAAGACTAGAAGGAACGTATGATTCCTATACAAATTTGCTGTATTCTTCTTCAAACCTCAGAAGACGAACTCACAACTCAAAGTACGCATTCCTTTCCTAACGAAGACAGTCTACAGGAATAGAAGATTAGGATGATTCTTATGCAAGTTTCCTAGATTCTCGTTCAAAGCTTAGGAGAATGAACTCAAAGTACATATTTCTTTCTTTCTGAGAAAAAACTCAGAACTCAAAGCACGCTTTCCTATTCCACCGAAGACTAGAAGGGAATGATGATTCCTATGCAAATTTGCAGGATTCTTTTTCAAATTGTAGAAGATCAAACTCAGAACTCAAAGTACAAATTTCTATCCTAGCAAAGGGGGCAAATAAGACTTGAAGGTACGTATACAAATTTGCTGAATTCTCTTTCAAAGTTTAGAAAACAAGCTCACTGGACTCTTTTGAGAATGTCAGGAGATTGAGCTGAGAACTTAAACTACGCATTTCTATCCTAACAAAGACAGGGCACAGGAATACAATTTTAGGATGATTCTTATGCAAGTTTCCTAGATTCTCTTTCAAAACATAGAAGATCGACCTTAGAACTCAAAGTACAAATTTCTGTCCTAACAAAGGGGGCACATAAGACTATAAGGAACGTATGATTCCTATAAAAATTTTCTGTATTCTTCTTCAAACCTCATGAGACGAAGTCAGAACTCAAAGTACGCATTCGTAAGCGAACAAAGACAGTCTACAACAAGGAAGATTAGGATAATTCCAATGCAAATTCCCTAGATTCTCTTTCAAAGCTAAGAAGATCGAACATAGAACTCAAAGGAACGTATGATTCCTATACAAATTTTCAGCATTCTTTTTCAAATTGTAGAGGCTCAAACTAGGAACTCAAATCACACATTACTGTCCTAACGAAGACAGTCTACAGGAATAGAAGATTATAATGATTCCTATGTAAATTTCGTATCTTCGTATTTCTATTCTCTTAAAAACCTTAGGAGATCGAACTCAGAACTCAAAGTACAAATTTATCTCTTAGCAAACGGGGCACATAAGACTAGAAGGAACGAATGATTCCCATACAAATTTGCTGAATTCTCTTTTAAAGCTTAGGAAACGAACTCAGAACATAAAGTATGCATTTCTATCCTAACAAAGACAGTCTACAGGAATGGAAGATTAGGATAATTCTTATGCAAGTTTCATAGATTCTCTTTCAAAGCTTAGGAGATCGAACTCAGAACTCAAAGTACAAATGTCTGTCCTAGCAAAGGGGACACATAAGACTGGAAGAAACGTATGATTCCTATACAAATTTGCTGAATTATCTCTCAAAGTTTAGGAAACTAACTCAGAACTTAAAGTATGCATTTCGATCCTAACAAAGACAGTCTTCCAGAAAGAAAGATTAGAATGATTCCTGTACAAATTTCCTAGCTTCTATTTCAAATCTAGAAAATCGAACTCAGAACTCAAAGAACGCATTCCAATTCTGGCAAAAGCGGACACATTCGAGGAAATGATTACCTATCTACGTCAGTTAGAATACGCCCATGAAATCTTCAATGATGCAAAATAGATTTGAAGAGAATAAATAGATAGAATACAAATAGCCAAATCTATCTGGCGAAGGGAAGTTGAGAAACCATCTCCGCCGTTCCAGCAGTTCCTTCTTCAAATACTCAAACTAATAAGTAGTCCTCTGTACTTGAGATTCCTTAGATTGTGTTCCGTAATAAGTCCCACTCTGAGGCAGAGGAACTCACCATCGAGTTTTAGAAAAAAGTTTTTTTACTGGCGGGTATATTAGAAGTCAATACTGCGCCTACTTTTGGGTTTTGAATACTATTATACTACAATTATATAAACTGCTCTGAGAAGCCAGCATAAGGCTTGGATATATGATATAATAATTATTACTAATAAAAAGTCCAACAAGCAAATGAATTTAGCGTTATCCGTCTGAGCCGCAGAACTTGTCCATTTATGGACACATTAAACTGAAAATAAACTTCAAATATCTTTTACTATGAGTAAATTTTTCGAGAATTATTTTCTCAGAGACTATTTTCTAGAGATAAGGATTATTCTATAAGGATTATTCTATATTATTTATTTATTTATTAAAAAATAAATTGTAATGATTTCAATAGTTTTTGTTGCATAGTTTCAGTAACATACAATGTTACTAGAATTGTTATCCGAAAACGAATTCTAGTTTAGATTTTGGCGCATTTAAATCACTTTTAAATCACTTTTTAACAACTGTTCTTTACTACAGATTTCGCATGTTGAGATTTATACGAGGGTAGAGAAAAAAGTCCACAGTTAAAACATTTTTATTGGTTATTAGAGGCTTGATTTAGCTTTATAAAACACATGTTCCACTTGGTGTATTACTAAAGATCCCAGTGATACCTTTAGCCAAAACCCTCTACTCTTCGAGATTGTTCATTTATTTCTTCTCTATCTTTTTTATTATTTGAAGACTTATCAGTGAAACAGTTGGTGTACTACGAATAGTCCCAGTGATACCTTTAACTTGAACACTTTCTGTGCTTCAAGCTTGTTCGTTTAAATTGTCTGAGGACTTATTAGAACTACAATTGGTGTGCTATAAGGATCACAGTGGTATTTGTAACCATCAGACCTTCCCATATCTGAAGCACTAATGTTTCTTTTATTTAAGAACTTATTAGTGGTTAGACTTGGTAAACTATTAGAGGTTCAAGTTTGGTCAAAACAATTTTTAATTTTCGAGAATTGATTAGTGATACATTTGGTGTACTATCAAAGGTGCCAGTGACACTTATGGCCACAAGATGTTTACATACATCGAGCTCTAACGTTTCTCTTATATAAGAAATCATTAGTGGTACATTTGGTCCCAGTGATACCTTTGGTCAAAACACTTGACACACTCCACGTACAGCCATCTTTTCAGAACTTTTGGTCTTCTATAGACTTTGAATGTACTTCCAAAAGTTTCAGTGTTATCCATGACCAAAAAAAAACTTTCCCCTATTCCATATCTCTCAACTTTTCTGCATACTTATTGGCCAACGCTCGTAACTACCGAAACGACAAAAGTGAACTTTTGCACAATTTGCATAAGTAATTTTACTGCCGCGTCTACAACTGTCATCGCTACACACGAAAAACGTACAATGGCGTTTTATGTGTGTTGTTTTTCAGCAATTTTTTGACAGCTGTCAGGAAGTAATAAGTGAATTGTGTGTGTTCGCTTCTGCTGCTTCAGATTTACGTGCGTTTTATATTCTTGAGTGCTTGTTAACGTTGCTGATGTCGCTGTCGTTGTAGCTGTCGCTGTCGCTGCTGTTGTGTCTTACTACGAACGCAACTATAACTACTTCCACTATTACAACGCATATGACAGCGTTATGAAATATGCGTAAAGGCACGTGAAGTTGCGCATATTTTATAGCATTTTCCTTTTGCACGCGTCAAAAAACGACATTCCATGCGCCTGACAGTCTCGCAGAGAAATGTCAAATTTTGTTTTTATGCTCATTTTTTGTGAGCGCCTGCATGCGATTACGACCGCCTCTTAACAAACACATACATACATACGACTGTCAATATTTTCACCGGCTGCCAACAAATATGAAACGACAACAAATACAAAAACGCAAAATTAAAACCGAAAATCGAAAAAGCACCAAAGCGAATGCCATAATTTCTTTTAATAAACGACACGCAATGACTTTGACAGCCAGTATGTAGCCTGGCATTTTGAGAATGCCAGCGACAGCTGTCAAAAATTGTGCGTACGCACATTGTGCGTAGAGGCGTTGTGGGGCAGAAGCTGCGAAATGTGAAATGCAACGCTGCGGAAATTCAGCTTCGCTCGCCATGTTGCGCAAAGTGCAATTACTTTGCGTTTAGTTTTCCACAATTTTCCAACTTGGTTTTGTCATTTCCTTTATCATTTTTCGTTTCACGCTGTCAGTTAGAAGTAATAAAATTTTAACACGAATTTGTCATCATTCGCGGCACTCGTCGGGTGTTTCGCTCGATAGCTTTCTAGTAGAAATGTATGTATGTATGTGTGCGTATTGTGCGACATTTTTATGGTCTTTCCGCTTAAGTGTCCTGGCCAACGACCAACGGATAGCAAAGGGTTACACAAAAATGAATAAAGTTGTGATGCAACGAGAACAAATGAACCAAATCGGATTGTGGGAACGCAACGAAACGAATTATTTTCATTACTTAGTGATGAAATATTTAGAACAGATTTTGGCGCAATTCAACAACAACTTGCAGTGATTGCCTATGAATGGTTTAAAGCTCAATACAAAGTGAGTTTTGTGAGATACCTGCGGGTTAAAACAGCACAGATTGGGAAACATGCCACTTAATTGGACCAAGAAGACTGATTCAGAAAGATCCAGAAGACTGCCTAAGTCATTGACCTTCCTCTTGATAATTACATCCACCGTTAACTCGATCAGGTCAGAGTACTTAATGGTAGAGATCAAAGACTAATGATTTAGGGTACTAGGTTAGGTTAGGTTATGGTGGCTGCCTCTGTAAGAGGCACACTCGGAGGCATATTGTGAGGCCCATTGTGATACCACATATTTCACCCGTTTTTGAAATGAGTATGCAACACTGTTACAGCACACATTTTAAGCGTATGCGGGAAAGGGGTGGGGGACCTACAGTTTAACGCCGAATCCGAACGGTAGTTGGTAGTCTTTTTCCTTCACACTTGGAGGTTCTGACATCATCTGCCAAGAGCGATTCTTGTAATTCTCATCTGCTTCATGTGGATTGCGATAGAAACAAATCCGAGCTAGGAATCGAACCTAAGGCCTCGGTATGAGAAGCCAGCGTGCCACCCGCTGGACTATCGAGGCCGGTAAGATGCTACGGTACTAAGTTAAGATTGATGTTGATATGAGGGTAGGCAGGAAGGCTACAAGTCTTCCCTAACACTCAGTCCATTCGGACCATCCTATCCCCTATGCCTATTGGAGATGGTAGGAAAAGGGAAGGGATAGGAAGTTTCTCACTCCCCCGAACTTCCTAGTTTCTTTGAGAAACCTGAGGAGGTCGTTGAGAAGTAGAGTATGAGCGAAGCATTGTTGCCGAATATGCACCTCATGCTTCTCGGAAACGCTGGACAGTGTCAGATGCAATGCTCTGTTGTGTCCGCGGCCTCGAAACAGTATTTGCATGTAGGGTCATCGACACATCATGCATTGTGTGCTATGATCGCTCGATCGATCGATCGATCTTGAGTCGCAATTTCTTTCCAGGCGAAGAATAAAGCCCGCTCTCTTCTTCTAAGTTAGGGTACTGTGGCATGAAGTTTGCCTTGGTACCCTTAATCGTTTTGGTCGATTCTGAACCAAGAGAAAACCCCAAAGCAGAAATCTGCTACGCTTCCATAAAACAACTATAAGCAATTCCTTAGAATTCCCAACAGGTCATTGTTCAATTGTCCCTCTAGCTAATAGGCTTGTCATACCTTATAAAAAGCATACGAAAAAGATATGACTCCCACTACCAAGAACCAATTTACAGTCATATTTGTCCGTCCTCGGCACAGTCATCGTACATACCGATGCGGTCGCCACAACACGTGCCACCAAGAAAGCATACCAAGTGCCATCATACCGTCAAAGTCAATTGTTGCCTCCAAAATTTCAGTGTCAACACTCCGCTCACGTTCGTTGCATATGTGATGAATTTTTAAACATCTATGACTGCACAGCTTTTATAGTCAAAAATTAATTAATATTGCTTATTTGTGCATGGCTGCATGCTACGTTTCGCATACGTGTGTCGAGCCTGTGGGTCTTCTTTTCGCCCAGCTGTTGTTCGCCGTCTTGTAAAAGCAACAGCCACACGATTTTACACCGACCATATATGTCCGTATTAGCTACATACATAGTTGTGTATTGATATTGTACGAGTCCCCCGGGGCTGACGCTCTCCAGTTGCACGCTTTCTACTGCCACTTGTAGGAATTAATTTGCAACTATGGACATGTTAAACATTGCGCCAAATTTGTCAGGTGTGATTTGTGTATTGCAATTTACATGGTATCCGACACTTGGATTGTTGGTTTTATTTAACCATATTTCCATATTTTGAAGGAATTCGCAAATTCCATCGTTTTAAATGTATCTCTGAGGCTAAGAGTTATCTATGATTAACATGGACTCTGAATTTGATTCAAGAGATTTTGTTTCAGCAATGCGGGAACTATGTAAACATTGTGGGAGGAAGCTAACTGCAGACTAAGTTAGACAGACAGGTATAGACAAGTATGTGTGGATACACCGGGCAAGAAAATGATAAGAAGAGAGAAGAAGAACATTCCAGACTGGTTCGCAACTCTCTCTGTGAGACCTGAAATGGCATTCGGATGCTGTTTTAGTGAGCATAAGGCATCTAATGAATGTAAGATTACATCACACATCCCAACGCCTATTGAGACGATGTTTCCTTTAACGAGTATCTCAGTCACAGCAAACTTAGATACTCTGTTATGCCTGGAAGACGCCGGAACCGCCAAACACTTCATAAGAAAGTGACCAAGTTGGAATTCGATCGAACGAGGAGCCAGAATTTCAAAAAAATTTCGCAATGACACTTGGCACTTAGTACCTACGACTACCCAAAGTGAATTTTGTATCTAGAGTCTAGATGCTAGATTACATCGCATACTCACCGTCGATTGATATGGACTTTTAATCTATCGAGATTTACAACTATTTATTATTCGGCGCAACAGAAATCTTTGCTTCGACTACGAAAAGGTGACTTCAGAATAATGGTAGAGCTCGTCCCGGGTTTCCTTTCTTAATTAGTATCTCAGTCACAACGAAGTGAGATACTATTCTATGTCTGGAAGACGCCGGAACCGCCAAACACTTCATAAGAAAGTGACCAAGTTGGAATTCGGTCGAACGAGGAGCCAGAACTTTAAAAAACTTTTGCAATGACTCTTGGCACTTAGTACCTACGACTACCCAAAGTGAATTTTTTATCTAGGGTCTAGATGCAAGATTACATCGCATGCTCCACGTCGATTGATATGGACTTTTAATCTATCGAGATTTACAACTATTTATTGTTCGGCGCAACAGAAATCTTTGCTTCGACTACGAAAAAGTGACTTCAGAATAATGGTAGAGCTCGTCCCGGGTTTCCTTTCTTAATGAGTATCTCAGTCACAGCGAAGTGTGATACTATTCTATGCCTGAAAGATGTCGAAACCTGCTAAACACTTCAGAAGAAAGTGACCAAGTTGCAATTTGGTCGAACGAGGAGCCAGAACTTAAAATAACCTTTGAAATGACTCTTGGGGCTTAATACCTACGATTACCCAAAGTGTGTTTATGATCTACCAGCTCAAGTCTATTGATATGGACTTTTAATCTATCGAGATTTACAACTCTTTACTGATCAGCGCAACAGAAATCTTTGCTTCGACTACGAAAAAGTGACTTCAGAATAATGGTAGAGCTCGTCAAGGGGTTTTTCTCTTAATGAGTATCTGCGTTACAGCGAAGTGAGATACTATTCTATGCCTGAAACATGTCGAAACCGCTAAACAATTCATAAGCGAGTATCTAACCTATCTTTCAGTACAGTTAAACCTGCAGCCAGTACTTCAAATGACCATTTCGATGACTTCCAGCACTGAAGCTATCTGCGACTATTCAAAGTGTCTTTTGATCTGGAGTCTCTAAGAAGCATAATAGAATGTATCATTCACATCGTATCACATATAAGTGAAATACTCTGTTTGTCTTAATCTCAAGTCTCTAAAAACTTTAATAGAGTGCATTGTTCACATATGAATGTAATGTCCAGTAGTCCTTAGTGGCGACTAGCCAGTTATCACAGGCCGACCTATGAACTTATTAGCCACAGATGGAGGCTTATGTGAAGGTGTCTCTCTGTGTAGAAATCGTTTACGCATTTTCTTTTATTGATGGGTATGGAAAATTTTAAGATTGCTCACTAATTTCTAAGAACCATGGCTAGCTTTATCTAAAATCTTAATAGCCTCAATGCAGATGGGATGTTGTAAATAGCTTTCGAAAGATCTAATTCATTATGTCAATGAGTTTTCTTAAATAATCTTAAACAATCTGTTGTTTTCATTATGAAAAAACATTGCAAATTACTTTGAATGAAAAAAACCACATGTAAACAATGATAGACAGTGTTTTGTGCTTGAGATAAAAATGCGTAGTTAGCCTACTTTCTATGCAGCTTTTCTGTTTTATTAAACATCAGATAGTACATTAGTCATTCGTGTGTTACGCATCTTCCAAACACAGCGAGTTTAACACAGATTTGCACACACAATTATGAATTAAAACCAGCTGGAGCTAAGGCGGCGAGGGTTAATGTTGTCTGTTTCATAAAATGCCAACATGAGATCAATTCCGAAGTACTTGAGAACACTGAAAATTAAAGGACTTCTGATGAGACTCAAAACTTCAAGGAGAGCTGCTTCACGAAGTCATGTGGAGCTTCTAGAATGTTTATGTAAGGGAAGGTCTCATAAGTTCCATCTTCAACGTTCCAAATCTTCTAAGGGAATGGTAGGTTAGGTCTCAAAAGTTCAATCTCCAACGTTCCAAATCCTCTAATCCCATCCAGGAGATTTTGCACCATTGCACAGTGATTCGTTCCATAGACAAAATTTAAAAATATAGTTATAGTTATAGTCTCAGAATTTAATGATTTTGATGTCATTTGAAAGGTAAAACTCCAACTAAGAAAACCCCAAAAACTTTGTGCGAAAAAATAATTAGTGCAATTGCAAGAGCTGCTCAAAGTCGGAACTTTTTTCACAAAAAATATGTAAACACATATTTTCTGTTTTTTAGTCTATTGAGTAATAAAAATTGTAAAAATACATGGTTACCTAGAAGTTGCTAAAACTTTCCATATAGATTAAGAAATAAGGTGGCCATTTTCGCTTTTAATGTTTTGTCAAAATTGGCAAAGCTGAGGCTTTTACATCACTTTTAATTAAAAATATTTTTCTAAATTAAAAATCTGAAAATTGGCAAAACTTAGAGGAAAATATCTAAAAAGTATGTGAAAATATGTTCCTGGATTTTTTTTATTTTAAAAAGCATTCTTTCTTTGTCGGATAATGTAATTACATCCTCCGATATCTTCCGATCTCAGAAAATAATTCATTTTGAAAAGTGGTCTAGACACCTATTTTTCGACAAAATTTATTTTTTTCATCCCTAAAAGTATGCAATTAGCATGAAAAATTGAGAAAACTGCAAAAAAGCAAAACATACGCCTATTATTATCGTTTTTATTGTAAAACTAAAGGGTCCTAAGACAATTTCTGTTACTCTTTGCAATTATCAATGTTGACGTTACCGATTAAATGTAAAATCTGAAAAATCTAGCCAACACACTCGTTGCTATAGCTCGCCAAAAATTACGAAAATTGCAAATTTAAGTCTCAGACATTGCCAAATTACAAAAGTTTAAGAAAAACAAAATGGAGATTTCACTTCAGCGGACCATGATTAACTATGATAGTATACGAAATTTTATGAAGAACGGACCACTCCTTCTAATTTTGTCCCACGGTTGTATGGAGTCGAATCATTGTGCATTGGGTCCATTGTCAGATTCACTCGAGTTTCAACTTAACCATTAAACATTGGTTAAAAAGGCTTGTCACATGTTTTTGGAGGCCTCAGAGGTCTAGTCCAAGTAGTAGTACTAGTCGAACAATCGACAAGCAAACCTAATGTCTAACCTAACATTTTTTCCAAGGTCACTAAAGACCATTTAGTATCTTCGATTTAAAACGTTTACAATTACTTAGTGGAATTCCAATTAATAATTAACCACAAATAGTTAAACATCATCTTTACAATATCAGCGTTTCTGATAGCCCAACCAAATCGAGTCCACTTCAGAAACACATTGCAAGTGTTCTTATTTTTGGTTTTTGAATTACTCATCATGTATCAGAAAATTCTTTGTGCAAGCTCGCATACACAAAGCTACCAAATCCGCCATTACCAAATACGTCGGAACGGGCGCGCAAATTTCTCAACGCAATAAGCGGCTAACCGCATCGGGCGTCTAATAATAATTTCCGAAAATGCTCCGGTTACGAATACATTTCGCCAAATCAAATTTTCAATTCCAAGTCGGATCGGTTGTTTGCGCTGTCCGCCTGCCAGCCCACTTAATCGCTGAAAATGCCAGGGGAAAATTATTCTTGGAAGAAGACATCGAAGCAACTGCGACGCGAGCATTGAAGGGAAAGCGAAAATTGTTTGCAAAACTTTTCACGTTTTGATTGCGCGAATGCGAACGCGCAAAGCGTAGCGATGACGGGCACGAGGGGGGTTAGGTGATTTTGATTCTGTATTGTGACTGTGCCGACACTGCTGGGTGCTCGGCGGCGAAATCAAGCAACGCGCGCCGCAGCATCGAGCGGAGAGGTTTTCGGCGTTATGGGCCATAAATTACCCAAATAACAAAACAAGCGCTCCAGGCGCTATAAACTAATCAGGCGCAGTATAGCAACAACAACAACAATAATAGTAACCAACGCAAGTAAAAGACATAAAAATAAGCAAAAATCAGCAACTGATCCGAGAGAGAGCGAGAGTGAAGCGGGAATGAAAAGTTTGCAGGCAGCAAGGAGCCAAAAGATAGAAGTACGCAAACTTTTTTCGCCCGCTGGTGTTTTTTTCTGTTTTTGGTTTTTTGCGTTGGCTTCTGGTTTTGTTGCAGACGCGTCAAGCGACCTTGTCCAATATCAAGTCGACCAGAAAACTGAACAAAAACAACTACGAAAAAGGAAAAACCAAACAAAACGTGCATACAAATACAAAACGAAAACGAATGGCATGGAAATTCATGGCAAATGAAATGGAATGAAATGAAACGTAGCAGAATTTTAGAATTTACAACGAAGTAGAAATTAAAATGGAGTGCAGAGCGAAGTGGCGGAAATTTAGAGCGCTGCCATGACGTCAACACAGCGGCGCAAGCGGAAGCGGGCGGCGAGTGCGTTGCGAGGGCGTTCGTAACTGCCACTTGCCGCTGCCAGCGCTGTGGCATTTTATGAGGTGCGAAATGGTAGGCATTAAAACAACAACAACAACGCATACAAAACACAGCGCACTCAAATATGGGAGTAGGCGAAGTGGGCCGGTAGGAAATTGTTGGACAAGTGGGATTTGTTGTTATTGTGGCTGGATATAAATTTTGGCCATAAAAAGTTTAGTTGACGTACGGATTGCAGTCGGGGGACTGTGCACGTTGCAATATAAACACATATGGATTAGAGGCTTGAACAAGCAAGAAAACTGGAAGAGCTGAAAATAGTCGCAACTGCAGCGAGAGGAAACATAAAGCGTTCTGCTGAAGAATGTCATTAAAAAAAAATTACGAAAATTTACTGAGAAATATTTAGTGCATCAGAGTCTCTGTCAGTTTTAGGTCAGTTGGGTCTAGGTCATTTCTAGGTATGGGTCAGTTCTAGGATCGATATTCTGTTTCATATTTGGATGTGAAGCTTTAATAAGTAAATTAAAAATGCTTCCAATCTGTAAAGAGAAGAATGCTTAAGAAACTTCTGAGGAATACTTTTAAAATTTTACCTAAATTTTCTGTCGGTTCTAGGACCAGTATTTTTTTTATACACGAGCCAACGCGCAGGGGATACCCTTTTAAATGCGAGGCATTGCGCTGGTTCAGGAAGGATGTATAGGTTGGGAGAAAGGATGTTGGGTGAAGAATTTGTGGACTCTTGCCTTGAACCCATCAAGATCATAAGTGCTGGGGAAAATATCTGCAGGGAGACCATTCCACAATCGCGCTGTACGAGCCAGGAACGAACTTTCCCTGTAGTGCGTAGTGCGCTGGAACATCGTTTCGACGTGGAATGGAAGGGGGCCAGTGTTCAAACGGGTTGCCCGGGGGAATGCCCGGAGTGATGGCATCAAGCTGCTCATCTCCACTGAGCAGTTACCGAAAAAGTATCGGTAAAATAACACCACACATGCCACGTTTCAACGATGTTCCAAGGAGTCAATAGAGCTGGATGCCCTACTGTCCCCTAAAAGTTTAATCGCACGACTTTGCATCCGATCCAGGAGCTCCAAATGGGTTTTTGAAGCCCCTGCCCATAGGTGCGAGTTAAACTCCATTTTAGGTCGGATATAGGTGGTATAAATAATGCGGAGATCGGACGGGGTGAAATATTTTTTGCACCGCTTTAAAAAGCCGGGACACTTGGCTGCTTCTTTCGACACGCCAAAAATATGATCGTTCCAACGAAGATCGTTCTTAATGGACATGCCCAGAACATCAAGAGCTGCCGATTCCGCAATACTCACACCATCCATAACCAGGAAACATTGGGTCTTGCGAGGATTACCTGCCTGGACTTGAAGTTTGAATAAGTAAATACAAAAAAAAAGCTTAAATCTGTAATAAGTATAAATCTGAAGAATCATTTTGAAAAATCTCATTGATAAAATAGCCTAAACTGGCTTTATAAATCACTTCGAATTCTGCATGAATGGCACAAATAAAAATGAAATTAACAATTAAATATTTTAGGGTCTTTATTAGGTTTTTGGTTGATATCTGGATTTAAAGCTTAATTAGTTAATAAAACATTGGTTAAATCAATTATCAATTAATCAATTATAGATCGAGGCGTATCATTGCGTATTAATCTGAACAGATATCATTACGAAGATTCCAAGAAAAAATTTAGTGCGACATCAACTTCTAGTCGGCCTAAAGGACCGATTCGTATTCCATGTCTAACGTTCAAAGATTTAATTAAAAGCTAAGTGTTCCACTACCCAAGTAGAGAAATTTTAAAGATTATAGAAACTCGAAGAATTGTATACTTTGCCATCATAAACGGCAAAAATTATGTCAGCCTTCAGATGGAACTGAGAAATCTTTTTGCTTATACTCGTATAGTAAGTGATGGTGTAGTCTCGCTAGGCAGTTGGGACTTCTATTCACCTTCTTTTATAGCATTTTTATTTCTCACTAAGCATCTGAATAACATTGGCATAAGAGTCCTTAGGGTATTTCATAGAAAGTAGCTTCAAAAGATCTATGGTACTGTACGAACTTTTGATATCTATCTACCAAGATAAATCATGAGCTTATAATAGAAGTACCAACATATCAATTTGACGATATGGATGTAGCACAGTGAGTATACAATGACTACGTTGGCTTGGGCGAGTCACTCGGTTGGAAGTGAACCATCGAAAAAAGTGTTCTCAATGCAATACTTGTACAGTTACTAATGACCAGATTTAAGTCTTGGTAAAAGCTCCTGCAGTAGAGCCTTCCTTTGGAAACGGAAGCATCATCGGAAAGGAAGTTCTTGATAGAGTCGTTTTAAAATCTCTAATGACGGAGTTTTTTGTGCTTATGAAAGCTGGTAAAGTCTTGGTAAAAGTTTCTGTAGTAGAGACTTCCCATGAAAGGGGAATCACCATCGAAAAGAAAGTTCTTGATGGGATAGTTTCAAGATCCTTCGGAGGAGGGAACATCATCGAAAAGAAAGTTCTTGATGGGATAGTTTCGAGGTCCTTCGGAGGAGGGGACATCATCGAAATTACAGTTCTTGATTGCATAGTTTCGAGGTCCTTCATAGGAGGGAACATCATCGAAAAGAAAGTTCTTGATAGGATAGTTTCGAGGTCCTTCGGAGGAGGGAACATCATCAAAAAGAAAGTTCTTGATGGGATAGTTCCGAGGTCCTTTGGAAGAGGGAACATCATCGAAAAGAAAGTTCTTGATGGCATAGTTTCGAGGTCCTTCGGAGGAGGGAACATCATCGAAAAGAAAGTTTTTGATGCGATAGTTTCGAGGTCCTTCGGAAGAGGGAACATCATCGAAAAGAAAGTTCTTGATGGGATAGTTTCGAGGTCCTTCGGAGGAGGGAACATCATCGAAAAGAAAGTTCTTGATGGCATAGTTTCGAGGTCCTTCGGAGGAGGGAACATCATCGAAATTACAGTTCTTAATGGAATAGTTTCGAGGTCCTTCATAGGAGGGAACATCATCAAGAAGAAAGTTCTTGATAGGATAGTTTCGAGATCCTTCGGAGGAGGGAACATCATCGAAAAGAAAGTTTTTGATGGGATAGTTCCGAGTTTCTTCGGAAGAGGGAACATCATCGAAAAGAAAGTTCTTCGTGGGGTAGTCTTAAGTCTCTTATGAGAATACATATGCATATTAACTGAAATTTTTTTTGCTAATGGAAGAAGTTTAAGTCCTGGGAAAAGCTCCTGAACTAGTGATTTCTTTCAAAAGAAGAATCACTATCGAAAAAGAGGAGTCTCGAGAATAATACAAATAAGGTAAATTAAAGGATTATTCTAGCTTATGGATGCTATTACTATAAAGTCCTAATAAGCAGACGAGTATTGATAACCTCGACATAGCTTGTAATTTAATTCAATTTTTCATGATGAATCATTGGCATCGGTAGTATGGACGCCATCGACCTTACATACCTCGAAAGATAAGGAAAAGAAACTTCACAAAATTTTTAACTTTGGCCTGTTAGGTCAGAACCATTAACGCTTATGAGATCGTCATAGATTTGCATTTTTACAGTGAAAACAATTGCTTGAAAAGTTATCCAGGTAAATGATAGACCTTTAAAAGAAGAAGAAGAAAACTAGTTTTTTCTTCGGTAGTTGGCAATTGCGGTCTACGAAGAAGCAGACCGTGTGGATCGTGGAAAGATCAACTAAAGGAATTCCCAGCATCTTTATTTGTGATTTTCTGGGAATTGGTGCATGAAGTATGGACGCATAGAGAAAGATTTAGCGTTTTAATGAGTTACGAGTTGGCCTTTTACGTACTTAATTAGGTTGTAATAATTTGATTCCGGAAAGTTATTGCAACATAGAGCGCTTGGTCTTTGACTTTGCCAAATAAATTAAAATAAATAAATATATATAAATTAAATTAAAATTAAATTAACATTAAATTAAATTATAATTATAAATTAAATTAAAATTAAATTAAAATATAAATGAATTAAAATTATAAAAGGTATAAAAAGGGCGAACATGTTTGGACCATTTTGAGTTTTCAGGGCAATTTTTGAATTAAAAGAACTTTAAAGAAGGGTTATGAAAGGAGTTGTTACTACTTAATAACGTTACTAGATATATGGTTCCAAGTAGTGGGGTTCATAAGATTTCTTTGGAGGGGACCCAATACCATTTGAAATCATATTGTCTACCCAAAATTTGTTTAGAAACAGATTTAGGGGGATTTGACCCCAAAAACCCCCTTGCATGCGCCACTGATTCCAAGCGACCCTTAGTGGTCTATGCTAATAAAACCTTTTTCATAAAACATAAACATAAAACTATAAAATTAGAGCCCTCAAAGCCCAGATGGAAATCTCTCCATTCTTCGTCTTCTCAACGGGGTTTTTTTAAGACATTTTAAAAGTTTACCGCTGATTTTGATTTTCAAGAACGTAATGAAAACTTGTTTAACTTTATTAATTTTATTTAATTTAAATTGAATCAATTTTAAATCTTGATTCAGTGCTAAATTACTGTGATCAGTTTTTTTGTTTCTAAATTTTACCAAACTGAAACCTTTCTCCCCTATTTAAACATCTAAAATGAAAGCATTTTATGAGCACATCCACCTCGAATGTTTATTGTAAGTAATTAAAGACGCGCCGCTTGGCCATAAAATTCCTGCTGGGGTTGCGCGCAGTCAGAATTTATTACGCCTTCAGGTGTACCGAACGCCGATCACGGCCAACTTCTGGCGAATAGTGCGCAATGTGTGCGGTATGGCCAGCTGTGCCCCTCGCCACCTTCATTCCCCCCTGCCCCCCACAATCTCGTTCGCCTCACTTAAGGTGCTAAGCGCTGTGCTTTGGCATTTTTGCAGGAAATCATCGATGCGTTGTGTTCGTTTTGCTTTGGTTCGTTGCCTAAGTGTTGCCTGCTAAATTTGAATACCGCAAATTTTCGTTGTTTTTTTTTATGACTTTACGGCATTATTTGTGCGCTGTATAACATTACAACAGGCGGCAAGTGGTGTTGGCTATTTTGTTGTTGCTTTTGTTGTTGTTCTTATTGAGCAGCTGGTAATGGGAAATCTGACGCACGCAGCACACCTCAGCAGCGAAAAGCGCCTTCATATTCATTTGGCCGCCCCCCTCCCCATTCACCTAGAGTGGTGCGAGGGGGGGGGGGCAGATATACTTCTGGAGAATTTTCAGGCATTTGTTGTGCGTGTCGTTGTTGTTGTTGCTGCTGGTTTTGGTGCGGCAATAAAATTTGCAAGCGGCCATTTGACGGCCAGAGCCATTTGGTTTTAGAGCGAAAGCCAAAAGTGTGGCACTTGCGGAAGAGAGAGAGGAGCGCTGAGCAACGTGCTGGCTTTTTCTGCTGTTAGCCTAATGTTAAATGTGTTAGCTGCTGTTGTTGTTTTTGTTGTTGATGTTGCTATTTTGTGTGAAAAACTGTATTCGCGTGCGTTTGTGTGAATTTTTGCCAAAATTTACGAGCGTAACGCGTTTAATTTTTTTGTTTTGCTTCCATTTACGCTTTTGTTTTATTATTAAAAATTCGTTCGTTGTTGTTGTGCTTGTCCATCTTCCGCTGAAGGCCAAAACGGCATAAAACTGCA
>OZ057399.1:49286162-49346162 GCA_964056695.1 Melieria picta
AATTGTAGGTTTAAAGATCCACCATTCTCTCATTCAAGGGTTAATTTGGTTGACATTTCAGCTGCCTTGTTCAATTACCATAAGAAAGGCGCTCACTCTTCCTCACAAAAAAATACTTTTTCCAACCTTAACCCAAGCAACAGCGAACGATCTCACCTACACCTACAAATTACAACAGCAGCAACAATACCAATACCAACAACAATCACTGCTCGTAACCTAATTTTTTCTGAAGAAGCGAAAATAAAAATAAAACGAACATGATAAAAAGAAGAGAAAATTAAGGACTCACTCCACTTAATCAGTTTAGCTGTTACAATGAAATCCCCCAGCAGCGGCAGCAGCACCATGACAGGGATTCAGTGACTCACTGGCGGCTGTCTGCCTGCCTGGCTGCCTGCCTGCCTATCTTACTGACGCACTGATTGGGCTCACTCAGTCGCATTCGCATACGCCTTTTCATTAACGTATTTCTCCCTGTTGCGCTTGTTTCTCCCGAAAAGCCGACTTGTCAAATTTGCTGTCAAAGAAAGCAGACTTTTCGTTGTTGTTGTTGTTGTGCGCCTTTTCTTCTCGCGCACAATGAAGGCCAAAAGCAGGCAAAGAAAACCCAATGAAGAGCAACACAAAAAAAAACATGTAAATGAAATGAAAAACGGAAAATTCCGTGATTTTCTTGCTATCGAATATTCGCTCGCCCACGTGCGGGCGTTGAGTTGCGTCTGTTAAGTTGGCTCAGAGGGTTAAATTCAATTTTGCAACTACAACTACAACAATAAAATCGCATAATGGCAACTTGATGATGATGATGATGACGACACGACGGTGATGATGAGGATGACGCCGCGGCCAATGCAGCAGCGGCTTTAATTGTAAATTTTTGCAAAAAGAAATCCTTTCAACGAAGACTCCAAGTCGCAGCAACATGAATGCGAACATAATGCGGCATATCATTTTTCTGCCACCGGCTTTCAAAATTAACAAAGAGATAAAGGCAAACAACAACAACAAAAAATATGTGTAAAAAATGAATGGCAGCGTCTGGAAAGCCTTCACAAGGGGTGGTGACATTTTTGCGTTGGTTATTGGTGAAAATATGAAAAGGACACAAAAAAGAGATTGGCTGAAAATAATTTTGCAACAAATTTTTCAAACTTCTTATTCGCACTCGAAGAGGAGCAAGACAGATGAGGGGCGTGGCGAGGGAAGGACGAGACCGAGCGCACACAATTGTCACAGCACGTCTAATGGTAAAATGTCCTGCGGGCACTTTTTTGCTACGTTTTTCCTCTCTTTTTCATAGGCTTACAGTGCGGATTTAGCGACAAGGACAAAGTATCGTATCAAATAAAAAGGATATGCGCGCACCGCCAACAGCCGGCGAATGTCTCATTTCGGGCGATATTATTTTTTTCTAGAACACTTTTCACACGCCAACAGTCCGTCCAACGCCTGCACACGCATTCGTTGTCTTTTTCGCACGTCCTTTTTTTGCACGTCCACTAAGTGTTGGGTTATTAATAAAGCAAATAATAAAATGTTTGACTATTTCTGGCAGCGTTTAGCATTTGTTGTTTTGCATTTGCCGTCGTCACTGGCGTTGTGATGTGTTCAGCAGTTGGGGGTTGTTGCAGTGCCGGCGCCACTCGTTGTGTTCGATGCTGCTACTACGAAAATGCAGCCAAGTGGAAAAATCAGGTTTACACCAAACAACAACAATAACAACAAGATGCCATACATACAACAACAAAAGTTACAAAAATAACAAAACAAAAATTCCCAAAAACAACACCAGCACAGCAGCAAAAGCAGATTTAAGGCGCAGGCTAATTTTTTGTCTTCACCGACTATGCACAACGCAAAAGGACACGCAGTGGCAGTTAATTGTCAAAATTTTCAGGGATTAATTTTCACCGCTGGCCTGTGAAGCGCTGCTGCCGAACGAGGGGAGCGGCTGTGGTTGTTGGTTTTTTTTCGTTGAAAATTATTGAATTGGAAGACGATTTCTGACTGGCTTCTCGTTGGCCCGGCTTGCAGCAGTTCGGCTGCTACCCTTTCGAGGGGAGATTCTCGTTTGATTTATGCAAAACGCAAAATTTGTTAAAAACGATGGCTGCACACAGATACGCCGCGAACTTGGAGATTTATGTGCTGCCGGGCGGTGCGCAGAGCGAGGGGAAAAGGGGCGATTTGTGCATGGTGCCAATGACTTTTTAATTAAGCGCTGAAGCTAAGCGCTGGTTAAGTAGATAGAGCGAGGGTGGGGGTGGGGAGGAAATGTGTGAGGAAACTTGCAAAAAGTTTAGCTGGAGTTATGATTTATTGAAAATAATTATTTAAAGCTTAAATGTCTGGAAAATTGCAAAAAGAGAGTGAGAATATTTAGAGTGAGATTATTGAGTTAACGACTTGCAGATCTCGTTCAAGGACAGTTGACATAAAATTGGAAAAGGCGAGGACAGAGAAAGGATGCGTGATTTTAGATTTTGCTTTATTTTATTTTTCAATTTGTTTTATTGTCTCTTATATAGTTTGTCTTGTCATTATATTTTCAATTGTTTAAATAATTATTTAAATGTTTTATCTTTCTAAAAAATTTAACTTAATTTTAATTTAATTTTTTTAATTTAATTTTTTAATTTAAAAAATAACTCAAAAGTAGATAGAAAATATTTTTTTTTAATTTATAACGTTACTTTCAGTAGTAACAACTTTTTCGAAGATTTATAAGTTTAAAACTATCCTTAAGAAAAATGCGTTGTTAATTTAGTTTATATTCGATTGACGGTTAATTCTCTTTTTATTTCCTTTAATCATTTAGTTCCAGCATAATTTTTTTTATGATATAATTTCAGTGTGAAATTTTAATGCTTAGTGTTTAGTGTTTTATGCATTTGTTTTATTTTGATTTTTCTTTTTTATCTTCAAGTTTATTATTTTTAAAAATGTATTTTTTATTGTTTCCTTTTTTTTAATGATTCTGTTGTTGATTTGGTTTTAATTAATAATTTAAGGTTTTTATTGGATCTCTTGTAATTTTGTTTAGGATTTGGTTTAATTTTTACGAACGCTTGTGTAATTTTGTTTTTATTTTTTTTTTATTTTTTGCAGTTTTTTTGTTTCACTTTTTACTTGTTTCTATTTTTAAAGTTTTTCCTTGTTTAATTACTTATTCATAATCTTTTTAATTTTGCTTTAGTTTGATTATTTATTCATTTATTTCTTATTTATTTATATTTATATTTTTTTTCTTTATGCTTTTAAATTTTATTTCTTAATTTTTTTACTTTTTTCAAGCTGATACTCTAATATTGAAGAGTTTTTATTATTTATTTTTTATTTCTGAAGTTTAATTGAATTTTTATTTTTGCATACTTTAAAATTTGTAATTTTTTAAAATATTTGGTTTTTATTAAAAAATTATTTTATATTCTTTTTCGTTAATGAAAATTTTTTTGTTTGATATTTTTCATTGAATGGTTTGTGCTTTTGTTTTTGTTTTTTAATTCATTATCATTCATAAATTCTTGGGTCGTTTGCGATTTTGTTTAGGTTTTGTTTAGTTTTTTTTTAATTTTTGTTTTATATTTTTAATATATTCTTATTTTATTTATTTACATTTTAAATGTTTCTATTTTCCATTTGTAATTTATTTTTTAGTTATTCATAATTTCCTCTTGTGATTTTGTTGTAATGATTGGTTTTAATTTTTGTTGGATTTTTGATTTTGATAAGGTTTGATTTTGTTTTGTAATTTTTATGTACGACTTTGCATTTTTTATATTTTTTCAGATTATTTTGAACGCTTTTGTTTCTCAATTTTTAATTAATATTTTGTGATTCATAATTTTTTTTACTTTTTGTTATTTATATATTTCTTATTCATTTATTTATTTTTTCTTAATTTTTTGATTCTTTCTTTGTTTGTAAAGTTTTATACTTTTGTAGTTTTGGTTTTATTTTTTAATTAATCTGATTGTTTTCGGTTTTCATTTTTCAAAATTTATTTAATATTTTGCTATTCATAATTTTTTCAACATTTTTGTTATTTATTGTTTCTTTAATTTTTTTATTCTTAACTTTTGTATGGGTTTCCTAATTTGTATTTCCTATGTTTTTTTCATTTTTTTCCTTAATTTTTCTTATTTTTAGTTTTCTTTAATTTCCTTAACTGTTTTATTATAAATTTTTAGTTCAATTTTCATGTTTTCTTTTTTAATTTTTCTTTATTTAGATATTTATTTTTTCATGTTTTTATTTTTTTTAATTTTTTGAATTTTAGAAAAATTATTAACACAATTATTATTTAATATAAAAACAGAAACTTTCGCCCCTAAGGCGATTTTTAGCTTTGATTTTAATCTTTTAATTTTCTTTATTCTTTTAATTTGACTTTTTCTTAAGTTTGTATTTTGCTTTCATTTGACTTTTGGTAATTTTAGTGCTCTATTGGGTTTTTATGTTTTTTAGGAAAATTAGTGATGTATTTGTTGCTTTGTATAATAACAGAGACATTCGCTACGAAGGTTTTCAACTCGATTTTGTTTACTATAATTTTGATCTTTAATTTTTGGTATTGGTTTTTGAAGATTAAATTCAAATAATAAAACCAAATTAATTCTCGTTTGAAATTTTTTAATATTGAGTTTTATTTTGTTCAATTTTGGTTTTTGACCTCTCAATTTCTGATTGATTATTCTTGCTGTTGCTCTTTCTATTTTTTTATTTATACTTTGGTTTTTTAATCCTAATAACTGATATTTTTTATTCTGGTTTTGGATTATTTAATTCGATTTTTGAATTGTCTACAATAATAATTTTTGATTTTGTCATCCGAAAGCTTTATTTTTAACGCTGTTTTGTGATTTTTTAATCTTTGGGTTTTGATTGTTTTAATTCTGTTGTTTTGGTTTTTTATTCTGTCTGGTATTTTAGTTATAATTCCAGATTTTCGTATTAATTCTGATTTATTATGTTTTTACGCCCATTTTCTTATTTATTTAGATTTCAGTTTGACTTTCATTCAAATATTATTTCCAATATCATTTTATGTACAAGAAATTTATGTGTATTTGTAACATTTTAGGTCTGCTGCAGCAATGAGTGTGAGCGAAAACATTCAATATGGTCATAAAGATTTTATAATATAGCTATAAAAGTCAATAGACTGACATATATTAAAAATGTGTGGAAGTATTTCAGAGTTAAAGAGAACTATGTGGAACCAAAACAATTCCTGACAACAGACATTTAACGCGATGCAACAAAGTAGCGCCACAGTTTCTCTACGTTTCCGGTTTCCTCAAAGGTTTTCACAAGCTTTCGGAAAGTTTAAGTACATCGCTGAGTAGCTTTTAGGAATATTTATGGAATATTAATATAGATTAAGGGTTTGATATGTGTATATAGGATTTAATTTGAGCAACTTTTGAGTTGGTAATGAGAATTGGCATCACTACTATTTTCATGGCTAATTTGTGTTGTCTTGCTTTGAATTCACACCTCTAGTGTTCATTTTAAAGAGTCAATACTATGTTTGGTCTTCGAGTCATAATTTCAAAACTAAACTGCATCATCTATTATGATTTTATTGAAGATTCTAGACCAGTCATGACAAGTGTTACTCGTGAGCAGCAAATAATAAGCAAACGAAACCTTCGTTTTAAGGTGCAATTAAAATTCTAGGAAATCAAAATCAGTGCAATTTTTCACTAGGAATAATATTTGCCAAGCAGCCTTATCCATCAGCAGTAAAATTTTGCGTTAATCATTGTTCAATTGGCAAATTACAAGTAGGAGCTTATTGAATTTTAATTTTTTAAATATAAATATTTAAATCCGATTTAAAGTTTAAAAAGCATTCACTAAAAGATTTAGCAAACTTTAGAAATAAATTTTTGACAGCAAATTTAAAAGCAGCCACTACAAAATAAATCGAGTTTCCTTTTCTAAAACTCACTTTCAAGAACTAATAATGAATTTAATTGTTTTGTGTACAATAAATTCGATCGAACTAATAATGAATTTAGTTGTTTTGTTTTCAATGAATTCGATTAAATTATTCAGTTGGCAGCTTGAATATTTATTATTTGACTGAGGTGCAATCAAAATTGATTTGTGTAATTTATTTCATTTTTGTACAAATGAAAAAAACAAACTTAAATTAAATTCTTAGAAGTGATAAGTAGATTAAATTGAATTCTCAGAGAATTAGATATGCAAAAATTATGTGGCAAGGGTTCAAGGAGACTCCAATGCTGACTCCAAGTTGCTGAATTGCACTAAAACGGTGAGTTGTGGTTGTTGATTATTTAGGGGTTTGTTGTTTTTTACATATTCTTATCTTTAATTATTTATTTTTTTTGTTAATATTTTAAAATTTTTTTAATTATTTATATGTGTTTTTGTTTTTCTTTAAATTTAATGGAATAATTAATTAATTGATAATAATTGAATGGAATTAATTAATAATAATTCATTGTTTAAATTTGTAGATAATAAATGAAAAATAATTCTGTATAATTTTTTATACTTTTTCATCATTTCCCCCTCCTTTTCTATTCCCTTCTTATGGAAAAACTTAGGTTAGGAACCGACATTTTCAAAAAGCAACTTGTGTCTTCCACATGTTGCACCCAACTTTTGTAGTGAATTTTAATAATTTCAATGCGTTGTTGAAGCGTGTATCGTTCCATTTTTAGTAATGGCGTAGTTTCTACTTGTCAAATGTCAAAGAATAAAAGCTTCAAAAGTGACAGCTACCGAAATACCGGGTGATTCAAAATAACACCTCTTGTTGGAAACCCCTATAAAAAACTTTTGTTTCATTTAATACACTTTTTTCAAAAAAAAATTTCATCAAATGTACATGCAACACATTTGCGTTGACCACATTTTGCTACACTTTTTTCTATTAAATAGAATATTTTTTTCCTAAATGTAATAAATACAACAAATTGCCGTTGGTCACTTGCCTGGTCTGCCGTGTGTGCGCGCCGCTGTTGAATTCGCCTCGGCTGCTCGATGCGGCAAATGTTGATATTCGTAATCGTATGGCGATGGCTGCTGCTGCTGTTGTTGTTGTTGCAATTGTTGCTGTTGCAATTGCAAATTTTGTTGATTTTGATGTTGCAGCGTGCCGCTGTTGTGTTGCAGACTGTGCGGTGTGCTGGGCATGCGGCCGGCAACGGGCGCAACGGCGACCGCACCGGGACCGGGTCCGCCGCCGCGATGATCGTCGCGACAGTCCAGCGTGGTCTCGTACTCATACGGATTCATCGTGGTGGACTCCAATGGACATTCGTCGTCGTCAGTGTCGGTGCCACCGTCGTAGATGTTCTCGGTGTGACGGTACGCGTGATGATTCTGCTTTGAGAACTTAATTTTGATGGCTTTTTGGTGGACCGGTGCAAAGCAGCAAACTTACACAAAATCCTCGCTATGGAGTTGAGTGTGTGTGTGTGTTGGTAGAAGTAGACGAGTAAAGTAAAAAACCAGTGTGCTTTCACACCGCTAAGTGGTTCCACATTTTCTTTCGATTCGTTTAGTGATTGGAGGGTTTTGCAGATGTTAAATTCGATTTTTTTAAAATAATTTTCTTGTTGTTTTAGTTTTTACGAATTGCAATCAATTTGCAACATATTTAATACATTTTTCTTAATTGTTGCAGTTTTTTCTTTTTACTTAAAATTTCTGTTATTCAGAGCAAAATTCCAAACATTTTCTTTGCTGTTTCAAAAATGTTGTTTTTGCTGTATTTTAAAACTTTATGGCAACACACTTTGCCACTTTTCACTTTGTAAGGGACTGTAGAAAATAAATAAAAAATTTTATTAATTTTTTTTTGAGATTAGTTATGCAAAGTTTTGCTTAGAGAATTCGATTTTGATGTCATCAATTGGAACTTGAAATTTGTGAAAAATTACAAATTTGCGAGCACTTAAAGTTGTATCTATTTATTTATTTTTATTTGTAAGCTTTTTTGTGCTTACAACAATTAGGCGTATTTCATAACCTCAAAACGTAAACACACGCGCCTTGTTTTGCGGCCTTCACTTGTCGGGATTTGCGTTTGCACGTAGGCTGTGTGTGACGTTGCTTTGTTCGAAGCGTAATAAAATTTATTCGAAATGCCTTCGGTTATGCGGCCTTTCCGCCGCACTTCCGCGTTCGCTTCCTGCCGTCGTTGCAGACGCAGCCACTTTCCTTTTTCTTCCTTAGGCCTTTGCACGCTTAGGCGGCGTAGCTGCTTTGGGCCAGTTTTACTTGCAGCAAGTGTGAAATGTTGCTTGATTCGGGCGCCATAAATCTCCTTCGCCCTAACAGTTACAGTTCCCGAATTCCTTTTTGCTGCGGTCTTTTGCGTTGTGTGGGCCGCGTGCACTTTGCGCCTCGTTTTGCTTTTTTGTTGCGTGTTTTGCGCCCTTTTTCCGCTCGCTACGAACTCAAAGCGTTTTGCGGTCGTTTCGCTGTTGACGTATGTGGGATTGATTTGCCGCGCTCCTATTACGCTGCGCCAAAATCACACACACACACACACATATACGTGCCTACGCACGCACAGGGACACCGATACGCGATGGCTGAATCCTGTCGACTGGCGGCAATAAAACTTAATATGTGTATTGGAAAATTCAAAACTCACATTTTCGGGCAAAGTCAAAGGCAATTTTCTCGCCTTTCGCCCCCCCACTCTCGCACACCGATTCACGGAAAATACATACACATACACGCACACACATATATATAGATAAATATTGCCTTTTGCTTTTGCTTTGCGCGCTCGGACTCTGCGCGAAAAAGGATGTGCCGTTTGTTGCTTTGGCTTTTGCCTTTTTTTCGCTGCCTTCTTTTTGACCTTTCACTTGCGGGCCAATTGCGTTTTTCCCACTGCAGGCGGAAAAAATCGTTACAAGCTTTGCTTTCTTCGCTTCTTCTTTTTCGCTTTTATCACTTTGGCAGAAATCAGGCAAATACAACAACACTAGCAACACCAACAACAATCAACAGCCAAATAAATCACAAATTGCGCTCTGTGTGTGTGTATGTGTGTGTTGTTGTTGTTGTTGCTGCTGCTGCTATTGACTTTGAGACGTTTCACAGTCGCGCGCACACAGCCGGTAAAAAATCCACAAACGAAAATCAAATTTTTCTACACTGAAGACGCGTTGTTTTTGTTTTGCGCTTAGAATTTCGCTGTTACGCGCAAAACTTTGTAATCGATTTTGGCCAAAAAACACAACACCACAATAAAAAAAAAACAACCAATTTACCGCAGCGAATAGTTAACACTTTTCGTTGGCGGAGAGGATGAAAGTTCCTCTGGCTGCAACGCGTACACCGCACCGCACCGCTCGCGTTTCGTTCCAGGCGCGCGTTTCACGTACAAGGCGCAACGCACACGAAAAACAAAAAAACAACAAATCGTTTCAGTTGGACTCGAGCGTAAACGCGTGCGGAATGACCCAACGATTTCAAGCCAGCCAGCGATGTTTGAAAACTGAATAGCGGTCGGCTATTTTGTGTATCTTGGAGGTAGGCAGACAGACGGCAGCCAGGCAGCGCGCTTAACGAAGCACACTTGACGAAAGAGTGCAGCGCGAGCGAAAAGAGCGCCTGCGACGAAGAGGCGCTTGCAGCGGCAGCGGCAGCGGCGCTCAGCGACTGGGTGAGCGGCGCAACGTTCGGGCCGCACGGTTGCCGCTTGCCTAATTATTGTAGCCAAAGTTGGCAAGGTTTTGGCCACTTTGATAGCAGGTTTTGTACTTTAACAAGAAACATTTAACACCTAAACTCATGGCTGCAACAACAAAAGGCATTTGCCTATTTTTTTCCTATAGGTGGACACAAAAATGTTTAACTAAAATTAAAATAAAAACAATTTTATAGTTTATTGCTAATAACTTTTTGAATTGGCAACCGTGGCTGACTCTGTGCAGAACTCATTGCTTTGCGGAGCGCTGCAATCAATGTGTTGTTGTTTTGTTTTTGGCGCTCATGCGCCCAACCAACTCATACAATTGTTGTTGTCTTTATTTACTTTTTTTTAAGATTTTAGTTTGCCGCTGCTGCTGCTGCGTTTTGCTGCGCGAGTGTTGCAGCAAAGCGCATGTCCTACGGCAGCAGCTCACTTCACTCAGCTGCTGCCTCGCTCTCTTCTTTCTTTCGTTCAGTCTCTCGCTCAGTGTGAAGCTACTGCGCTCCCAACAGCCGCTCGCTGCAATCGGTCGCTGTATCTGCTCAATGCGGCTGCTTAATGTATCTGCAGCAGCGGCAAAAACTCAACAGCATTGTGCGTATTTAGAAGGGGTATGTTGTTGGTGTCGTGAGGGTTTGCAGTTTCGACTGTGGTAACGTTTTGAATGTTTAAGTTTTTATTACATTTCAAATATTTAATACGTTTGCTTTGCTTACTTTGAACCTTAAATAAAAATTTGCAGTAATTTGTAATACTAAAAACCAATGAAATAGGCACTGAAGAGTATTTTAAGAAATCTTGTAGGTGATGTTTCGCTTGAATGCATTTGAACGAATGTGGCAGTTATGCGCGCTCACACCACCCACTCGGTGGGGAAATTGCAAATTCGTTAAGTTTATCTGTAAGTGCCGGCAACGCAAACACACGCACTGTTCCAATGTTAACAGCAATCATAGAATGTCAAGAGCTAAAAACTGTTAGCAGCTTCTAAGGCAGCCTAACAGCGACGGTGATAAATTAACAGCAAACACTCAATGTTAACTGCCACTAAAAACTGTTAGCAGTGAGTGCTAACAGCAAGCAGTTCAGCATAACAGCGTTTTCGACAAATTAACAGCAAACACTCAATGTTGACAGCCACTACAAACTGTTAGCAATGTGTGCTAACAGCAAGCAGCGATGCCATAACAGCGATGGCAACAAATTAACAGTAGACTTTCAACTAAAAAAATTAGTAGCATGTTCTAACAGCAAATAGTTAGTACACTAAACAGCAACTGCTTCCTATTAACAGTAAACGTTCCCTGTTAGCAGCGGCAGATAACAGCAACTAATCAATGTAAAAAGTAAGTAAAAAGAGTAAACAGTAACTGCTAGTAGCAACTAATAAACATTTTAAGTAGACAATTTAGACTGCTACGTGTTCACAGCATTTTCAGCTCTCCTGGTTGCGCTGTTAGCTCAGAAGATTGACGATGGATGATTTTCTGTTACAAAATTTTCCCATATTACAGTGTTGTCGCTGCTCTACTATTAATATTTACACCAACTGGTGCTGTAAAAGCTCTTTCTATGACCTGTTTTGGGGTGACCACATATTTTCATACATTCCGTAAAGTTTTTTAACGTCCAGAAGGAGATGTGTTCGGTGTTTAATTGTTGTTTGTTTACTTATTTGTACCCTTATAATTTTTTTTTTATAATATTGAAATAGAAATTGGTACAATATTTTTCAAAGAATTGTCAATCGTTAACTACGACTTTTTCTTCTTTCACCGCACTTTAAAAATATCTCTTCTCTGAAGTCATTCAAAAATCGACTCAACTTTTAGCTTCTTTGCACTTCATTTTTAGTGCTGCCCGGCCAGGTCATGTGTCTTTGACTGGAACAAGTGATAGTTAATACGTTGGGTTGGTTAGGACATTTCATTGAAGCGCCTCAAAAGTTTCCTTAATGACTTTTGCAAGATGTTGCCGAGTGCCGCTTACTGCTTATTGTGTTTTGTTGGCACAAAAAAAGTAGATTGTTTTCAATTAGTTGGGACGCTCGCAAAAGAAGCATTTCTAGCATAGTTGGCTTCGTTCAGGCGAACAATAAATAGCTCAGACCGCCTAAGAGATTTGGCTGAAATATTTAAAATAATTTTTTTCAGATATATGTAACTACACGGACAGACTATAAGTTGCTATAAGTTAGTTGATAATATTGAAAACAAATTTAAAGGCAAGAAACTATGTGGAGATTTTATTTTTAAAGTTGATAACGTCATAGGAAAATATCGGATCGACAATCGGATTCAGGGCGATTTATATCCGAGGCGTTAAAAGGTTCCATATGAAGCCAAATATATAATTTTTCATGTATCTTGTACAATTTTTCATTTAACCCCTCCAGAAGCAATGATCACCAGACTTCTTTCCACAACGATCGGCAAACAGTTTTACTTTTGCTCTCACAGATCTTCTACTGTGTACTGATTTTATGTTCAAATGTTGGCAACGTTAGTCATAGGAGGTAATCGGATCGGCCAAATTCAAGGACCAAAGCGAAAAACCTTCTAAACTCGGTTTAGTCAATTAATACCGGAGGCATAAAAAAGTTCCATATGAAGGCAGCATATTCAAGTTTAGGGCAAAGAAAAGTGAAAAGAAGCCACTTTAAGGTGTGTGTATGAGTCTGAGAAGGGATAACAGTTGCATCAAGCAAGACTAACGTGGATATAAAGAATATTGGACATGATTTAGTGCGCGATTTTTCGATTTCGGCGATGAAGAACCTCTTACTTTATCCGGTTTGGTAAACAGGTAATAATTAATTAATAATTAATTATAATAATAATAATAATTAATTATAAAAAATAATAACAAATTGTGGGGCTGAAATGGGGTCAAATGGCGTCGCATCGAGGTCAAAGTTCACAAAAAAGCTAGGAAATTCTACAAATTGCTCCACAGCTGCTCAGAAGTTGCTCTTAGAGGGTTAAAATCTATGACTGACCCCCACTAGTTTTCTCTACTGAACATTTCTTTCAAACATATTTATACCCTATTTCCAACGCTTAATGGGGCTCCCATACAAAATGGTTGTTTTTATAAAATGGGCTCCCACTGCTCCCAGGTTGCCCCCAGATGTGTCAAATGTATGATGGACACCCATTTATTTTCTCTTGCGAATGTTTCTTCCAAACGTACCTACCCGCTATTTTCAAGTCTTAAGGGGGCTGCCATACAAAACTGGCCATTTTCTATGCAATTGGCTTCCCACTTGAAAATGTAGCAGGGAAGTAAGCAAGGAAACATCGTATCTCGGAAACTACTGAACCGATTTGAATGATTTATTTAGCGATCTTCAACATTTTTGAGTGTAAAAAATACAAAATCAATTAAAGTTCAGAAATTCACCACCAGAGGGCTTCTCCCATACAATCGGAGTTGTGAAGGTATCAACTTTTGGGTTTTTTACGAAGCAAAAATCAAAATGTGTTGTCGAATCTAGTGGATTGGATTCAATGTCAATGAACAGTAATATTTAGGCCAAAAAATTAAGCCCTGTGTCCTCTCTTTCATGAGTCTGATGGTGATGACTCGGTAAATTGCGATAGGCAAATGACGTTTGGATCATAATATAGTCATATATGGTACCAGAACTCGATTTAGAAACTTAAAAAACGAATGAGAGCAACCTAAGTTGTATGCCGATTTCAAAGGGCGATCTGGACACAAATAATATGTTCTGAGGTTTGGCATTTCCTGCTGAAAGACAGCTTGCAAAAGAGGAAAAATTTCCATATCTACCATATATTTTAATTTTAGATAGGGTGGGCACTAATCAGCTGAGACTCTGTCGCCACAGTTTTATAAAAAAATATGTATGCACACGCAGCGTACAATCAAAGTCGGCCAACACCGGCCGCAACACGCAACTTTATTTGGTTGTTACTGTCGCCGTAGATGTCAAGGCGTATTTTGTATTTAAACTTGACTTCAACCGAGTGGAAGGGGGAGGGGGTAAGGTTTTTGTGTCATTGCAGTTGTGTTATTGGTATTCTAGCTTTTGGTGTTGTTGTTGTTGTTGCTGTTGTTATTGTTTGTAAAAGTAATGCAATAATCTTGTGCAAGTCGCAGTGAATTATCGTACAATTCTTTTTTTATGCGAAAACTTTAAGATTTTTGCATATTTTTCAGAGCATTGCATACGCTGTGCGAAAATTCATGTATGATTGTGTGCGTGTGTGTGTGTGCGTGTGTGTGTATGTGTGTTACTGACTTTTGCTGTTGTTGTTGTTTCTGTTGCTTTTTGTACGGTATGCATTTTGCCATTCGCTACTTTACTTCATTGAGTTATCATAAATTTTGCAGCTCTTTCGGTGTTTTTGTTGTTGTTGTTGCGACTGCAGCTGCCGCAACTTCAATTTGCTGTTTTCATATATATTTTGTTTTTTGTACTGTGTTGTTGTTTTTTTTTCACAACATAACTGCGGAAAAACGCTCGCGCTGGGTGGGCGAGGTTTAATTCAAAAAGTTAACCCATTAGCGAAATGTCCATTTGTATAACGCAATTTGCTGTGTGCGCCAATTGTTGTTGTCGCTGTTGCTGTTTGCCTGTTGTCGTTGCTGCTCGGCGCACAATAGTTGCCTGTGTCGGCGCACCAATTTTGACATTTACACTGTCGACGGTTGTTTGAAACTTTTGCGAGGCTTAATTTTTGAGTGGAGTGTTTCACTTTTAGACACATTGAGTTTAATTCGTTTTATTGCCCCAAAAAAAAAGAATTCAATCTCCATGATTCGGGCTCCAAATTTTAAAAATATATACTCAGTTATATTGGGTTGGCAAGAAAGTAATTTCGGTTTCTACAAATTGATGGCGTTAGGTTTGTGTTGAAAAACTTCTGTCAACATTATAGTTTTCCTTTTTGACATTTGAAGCTGTCACTTTTGGCTTACTTTGTAAGCAAAATTCGCGCTAATTCACTGTCATTTTCAAATGGAATAACATTTTCATATATTTTACTACTTTGTTTTCGTAAAGGCGGGAAAGCTGCTGAGGCTTGCAACGAGATTGTGAAGTCTACAGTGTTAATTGCTTAGCAGAACATGGTGTCGGAATTGATTTAGAAACTTCCATTCCGGAGATTTTTTAGTCCAAGATGAACAACGTTCAGGTTGACTTAACAAAGTCGATGACCCAATAAAATTAAAGTCATAATTGAGTCGGATTGCAGAAAGTTTAACTGTTTCATAAACATTCGTTGAAGCTCACTTAAAACGTCTTAGACTCGAAAAGATGCTCAATATTTTGGTTTTAGGGACTTCGCTTTTATAAGTTTTTTAAGAAAATAATTTCAATGTAATGATTACATGCAACATAAATTTTTTTTGTTGATTATAATTATTATTTGCGATGCTAATAAGTTACACCAAATACTGTAATAAGTATTTATAACGAAATCTAATTTATAAAATAGCTTAAGTAAATAAACTAGTTAGCTTAAGACCACAGATGTCATAGCTATAACTTTATATTGTTTTAAAAAAAGATTCAATTTTTTAAAACAATTCTAAAAATAAAATAAATAAATAAATAAATTAATTAATTTTTACGTTGCATGATACTGTTATGAAAAACAAATATTTTTTCGTTCTCTATAATTATTATTTTGGATTTTTTTTACGTTGCTTCATTTAACTTTTATTTATGATTTTTTTAATTTACGTTACCGATAACAATTATTTCAAAGAAATTTTTTTTACATTGGTTCAAAACTTTTATGAAAGAAACTTTTGTTTACGTTGCATTTTAAATATGAATTGATTTTTAATTGATTAGTTGTTGGTGGAAATTAGTTTTCTGCAGTTAATTTACGTTTGTCAATTTGTAAGAGCTAAAAATCAATTCATACTCAAAATATGGTAATTCAACGTAAACAAAATTTTTTCAAAATAATAGTTATCGGGAACGTAAATAAAAAAAGTCATAAGTTATGAAGCAACGAAAAAAAATTCTCAAAATAATAACACTGTGCAAGTCGAAAATTCAGACATGGGGGGGACCTGCTGAGCGACTTTCTATAGGTATACTGAGTTGAGATCCACCAGCCGTTTGGCTGGATTGGCTCTAGTTTAAGAGAAATCCGACTTTGAAGTTTGCTCATTTTAGTCGAGTTCGTCGCTTAAGTCTCCGAACGTGTAAATGCTAATAGGTCCTAAACCGTTCCGAATATCGCCATACTCTCTTCGGCAAGTTTGTAGATATTTTAACGACCAACAAATTTGCTTAAGACACCAATCCAAAAAAAATACATTCAAACTGTGTTTTCGACAAAAATGTCCCAAAAACCCCACTTTCGTCGAGGCATAAAAACAGTATAGCGAACCCTCGTGAAAAAAATGAGTATGCTTTCATACAGAGGGTTGGTTCCTGCATCTAACAAACTAAAAATTTTGCCTGGGAAACGCCCATAAAAGGCGTGGCTTGGGGTCAAAGTTCAAAGTTTTTATCAAAAAACACTCAATTAATCTCCAACTGATTTACACGATATGGGTATCAAACGAAAGGTATTTTTCATACCTTTCTTTTGATGTGCAACATTAGATACGTAGGATGTAATAATAAAAAGTTTTAAGCGAAAAAATCATTTTTTTATAAAATTTTTTTTTTAACGGATTTTTTTCTCGAAAAAATCTTTAATAAGCTACAATAAGTTTGCTACCACATTGTAGCCTGTGAAATTCCCTTTACAATGAAATATCTAAATGTATCCTTTTGTTTTTTCTGTACATATTTTTTAAAATTAAATTGATTGCGAAGGTGAATATGAAAGAGTCAAGTTAGAACAAAATTAAAAAAAAAAATTTTTCCTCGAAAGTACACATTTAGTTTGTTCTATATTCCGTTCAATGAATAGAAATTGCATAGCCTTCTGTATATAACTATTTTCCTTCGCATGAATCACAGATCGTGAACGAAATTAACCGAATTTTTCCCAGCATGCCATCAAGGTCGATTGCATTCAATCACTCCTCGCACTGGTCTTTTTAATTCTGTCGGCATTACGCGTTTGATCATTGCCAATTTGCCATCCATCTGCATTCTATTCTAAAGTCAATTTTGTTATTTTTCCATTCACCCTCTGTTCTCATCACCTACTATGAATTTCCTCCCCCGCCCCCCGCCCCCTGACCGCTATACACCATTCACTGCCAGCTTCGTTCACGTTCAGGTTTTGCTTTCGTTCGACTACATCATCATTAATGAAATGGCACAGAAACTCAACAACAATAAAAGGATCAGAAACAATGATTTTTTTTGTTATTGTTTACTTCTTGGCTGTCGTTCGTTTATGCAACAATGCCAGTGTGGCCAGACTGCAGCGCTCCACATGTCGGCAGCAGCATTTTCTGACTGCAAGTGGACGCGATATCGTTGTTGTAGTAGCGGCGGTCGAGCTTTTGCATTGCATGCATCACCACCATCGCTGTTGTTGTTGTTGTTATTTTTATTGTTGTTGCTGCAGTTGCATGCTGCGCTGCCATGGCGATTTATGAGGTGCTCCATTGAGCCATCACTGCACGCACACGCACACACACACACACACACTTGCACTTGCAAGTGAGCACAGGTAAGCCAACATGCAACACGTCGGGTGGCGTTGACTGTCGGCAAAGGCCACATTACGGGGCAGCGGCCACCTGCATCGCTGCGTCGGCTTCAAGGTGGGATATGAAATTTAATTTTTGATCCTTTGCATACTTTACGGCTATACAGCTTGGTGTGCTTCTCAATTTGCATGTGTGTGTGTGTGCGCCACGTCGAGTGTGTCCATGGCACCTTTTCATCATTTGCCGGCACCCAGCGGGTCGTTAAGCATGAATGTGTATTCGAGTTGGTGTATGTGTGTGTGTGTGTGTGTGTACGTGTAAATGGGGGGTGTGTGCTTTAAGCTGGCTGCCACTTAAGTCGAAGTTAATTTGCACGAAGGAGCGCTGTGTGCCGCTTCCTGGATTTTGTTGACATTTCGTAATTAATTTCATTTTACGCTTTCGCTTTCTTTTCGTAGATTTTTTTGTTTGTTTTATTTCCGTATGCTGCAGTGGAATGTGGAAAAAGTGAAGAAGTATGCATTTTGAAGGTGAATGCAAAGACAATTTCCGTTCGTTCTTTGTCAAGTTGTGTATTTATTCCACTTAGCAGTTGAACAATAACTGATTAACAGGCCGAACCTGGTGTAAGTAACGCAAAACCCATAGAAAATACAGATTAGAAAATAGTAAAGTTAAATAATTGTAAGGTTTAAGCGTATAACAACACTAATAAAAAATTTTTCAAAACTTTGGATAAATAATCGGCTTAGTTCGGCCAAATATTCGGCCAATGCAGATACGAATATTTTTAACATTTGCTAATTTTATGTAACAACAACAATTTTGTTTTAATATTCGGCAAAATAATCGGCCATGTTCGGCGAATTTATCTAAAATATATAAATCGAAGTAATAGGTTTTGAGCCAACTTCGATGTTTTCGATCAATGCAGTTTAGTGACCATATTCGATCCCATAATTCATTATGTCCGGTGGAGTAATCGAATGTAAGCGAAAACTTGGCCGAATAGTTAATTCAGCATTTACATAAATATAAATATAAAAATAAAATAAAGTAAAATAAAATAAAATAAAATAAAATAAAATAAAATAAAATAAAATAAAATAAAATCAAATCAAATCAAATCAAATCAAATCAAATCAAATCAAATCAAATCAAATCAAATCAAATCAAATCAAATCAAATCAAATCAAATCAAATCAAATCAAATCAAATAAAATCAAATAAAATAAAATAAAATAAAATAAAATAAAATAAAATAAAATAAAATAAAATAAAATAAAATAAAATAAAATAAAATAAAATAAAATAAAAAATATAATAAAAGAAAATAAAATACAAAAATAAAAAAATAAAAAAAATAATTAGCCATTTTCGGCAAACTGATAGTTTCCGGCTACATAATCGATAGTATTTAGTCAAATAATATAATAAATAATAATAATAATATTTAGTCACGAACAAAGATTCCATATCTCATATTCGCCTAAGTGGTGATTTATATTTAGTTGATGAGAAATCTATTATGACATTTTCGGTCAGTACCAATTAATCCTGCTTATTTATTCTACTAATCGGTGTTAGTCTTTGCAAATATTCGATTATATAAATGTAGAAAAACTGAATATGGCAAAAAATTTTGGTCAATGCCGAATAATCAGCCAAAAAATCGGCCATATTCGGTCACCATTTTTGGTCCATGCCATATAATCCAGCTTACTCAAATAATCGGCCATATTGTGCCAAATACTTAAAATTATTCGATCGCATGTTATGAAATTGGTCAGTGTCGAATAAGTCACAATGTTTGACCAAATAATCAGCACTATGCGGGTAAATAATCTATGAATATTCGGCTATATAATCGATTTAAAAAACGATTTTATTGCAACATTTTCGGTTAATGCCGAATAATCCAGTATATTCGTTCAAATATTTGGCCATATTCGGCCATATTGGGCAAACTACTTGAAAATATTAGGCTGGGATAATTGGCCAAATTGGCTGATATTAAATCTGTTATGAAATTTTTGTTCAATGTTAAATAAGCTACCATGTTTGGTCAAATAATCGGCTCTTATTGGCCTGTGTAATCGATTATATTTAGTCAGTGTTGAATTTTTTGCAATATTTTCGATTAATGCCAACTAATCAAACATATTAATTCAAATATTCGTCAATTTTTGATCATATTGGCCAAGCTACTCAAAAATATTAGTATAAGCCACCATGTTCGGCCAAATAATCGGCTCTTATTGGCCTGTATAATCCATTATATTTAGTCAGTGTTGAATTTGTTGCAATATTTTCGATTAATACCAACTAATCAAACATATTAATTCAAATATTCGTCCATTTTCGATCATATTGGCCAAACTACTCAAAAATATTAGTATGAGCTACCAGGTTTGGCCAAATAATCGGCTTTAATCGACCTGTATAATCGATTATATTTAGTCGATATCGAATCAATTGCAATATTTTCATTTAATGCCAAAATATTCAGCAATTATGGTTCAAGTAATCCCCTTTGTTTGACTATATTAAGCCAAATACTCGAAAATATTCGGCTATTTAATAGCCACTGTTGAATCTGTTATGAAACTTTTCAGTAATCCACTATGTTTCCTCAAATAATTGGAAAAATGTTTGCTTGAGTAAAAAGGCTTGTTCGGTTGAATAATCAGCTTTGATTGGTCAAATAACACCGTGCGACAGCATTTTTCACACCGGGAAAAATCCATATGTGCGTGAAACTAGAGACCAAACATAGTAATACTGCGTACTCAGTTTTTAATTTCTACATCCTTTGTCCTTTTAAAAGGACTTCAAAATATTTAAGGGGATAAAAAATAAAAAAAATATAAACAATACTTAACCTCATTAGAATATGGCGATATGTATATCAAATGAAAGAGGAAAGGCTCAAGAATTTATCTTTTTGTAAAAAAGGATTTGAAAAAGGTCCTTTGAAAATTTTAATCCGTTATATCCTTGAACATTGACATAGAATTTTCTTGAAAAGTAAGAATGTTAAAACCCCAAATCTCCCTGATCACGTGTAAAAATTTCATTACTCTAACTTTATCAGTTCGAATGTTATTAAAAAAAAAGGCGGAAGCTGCAATTCTAATGGAGTACAAAAATTCTAATTTATTTGAGTATCAGTATTTTAAATAATAAAAAGATACAAAATCAATGAAGCGAGAATAATGAAATTCTGACACGTGATCAAGAAGATTTGGTGTTTTAACATACTTACTTTTCAAGAAAATTCTATATAAATGTTCAGGGATATAAAGGATTAAAATTTTCAAAGGACCTTTTTCATATCCTTTTTTTTTAAATAGGTATAAAATTAATTTTATTTAAATTCTTGAGCCTTTCCTCTTTCATTTGATATACACATCGCCATATTCGAACGAGGTTAAGTATTTTTTATATTTTTTATCCCCTTCAACATTTTGAAGTCCTTTTAAAAGGACAAAGGATGTAGAAATAAAAAACTGAGTACGCAGTATTACTATGTTTGGTCTCTAGTTTCACGCCCATATGGATTTTTGAGGGTGTGAAAAATTTTTTTAATTTTTGTCGCACGGTGTAATTAGCCAAAGCATTAATCATATTCAATAAACTTCTTTTTTTACGAATTTTCGGGCCGATTAGTCGGTTAAATACAGCACCGATTTTTCTCATACATAGTTTACACTTTTGTTGGTTCACCTATTCGACTGTCAGCGCACTCAACTTCTGATTTTTTGTATTTTTTTTGCTAAGTTGCGTTGGAAACTTTTCCGCTTTCCCATTTCCATATGAAAAATATGCAGAGTGATTTTCGGGCCATGCCGAAATGTTCCTTCAAAATCGTCAACAAAGGCACAACACAATCAGCAGCAGGCACAGCTGCCTGATGAATGTAAACAGCGCACTTAACGCATCGCAACAACCGACGCGACGTCCACCCACGCGGCCCGACTGACGGAGTGTTTGTTGCATGTGCAGCTCCTCCATTGTTGACGATGTCGTGACTGGTGTTGTTATTGTTGCTACCGCTGCGCTGCTGCTGCTGCTGCTGCTTCAACCTCCGTTGATGCGTTTGTAGTTGTTGTTTTTGTTGTTGGTTGTGGCATTGCCTGTCAACAACGCAATTACGGGACACATTTGAGCGGTTCGCCTGATTGCCAGCCGGTAGTTGCAAAATAGAACAGCAGAGCGGCGCGCGCCAGACGCCGATCGGGCGCACAAAAGTGGAGTGTGTGTGAGCGAGAGAGAGAGAGAGAGAAAGCGGCACATGTGTGGAGCGCGAGGCTGAGGTGGAGCTGGAGGGGGCGCAAAACACAAATGAATGGGCCAAGTTTGGTATGCGGAGAAGTGGCTGAAAATAGAAAACGTCACTATGTGGCACGACGAGCCAAAAGATGTTGCAGTGACATTCAATACATTGTTGTCGTCGTTGGCGTTGGCGTTGGCGTTGTTGTTGCTTTTGGTGATGGTGCTGTCAATTTTGCCACCCAAATAGGAATAAAATTATGCAGATGCCAACCGAATAGCAATGCAAACGCAGCCACATATGTGGCAGCTATGCGAGTTCGTGTGTGTGTGTGTGTGGCAAAGTTGCCACATTTGGATGCAGTTTTCAACACCTTTCATTGCTTATGCTTCATTTGTATGTCAGCAATCAGCATTTACCACATTCGCATTTGATGTTAATCGGCGAGACGTACCAACAACAACAACAACAACAACAACGAAAACAGCAGCAGCTGCTGGCAACCAACCAACAATCGAAAACCGACAACGACAACCGCCAGCGACGACGCCGGTGACAGCGTTGACACCCGCGGCCGCACCATAAAATGTCAAAGTGTGACAGAGTAGGCGTCGCACTGGGTCGGAAAGGGGCGCGCGGTGGTCACACTGGCTGACAGCTAACCACACATTACGACCACCAGTGCATTTTGCGTTCGCTCGCCTGCACGCACACAGTCGCCCGTCACAAGTAATACCTCGAACGGCGGCCGAGTTGCAGTCGGCAGTGCGCCCAAGGACCAACATATGCAAAGTTCGATGCGACCGGCAGACAGGCAGCGAAATAAATGTAATGTATGTGCGTATGCATTTACATAAACAGACACACACACACACACATACATACACACACACACGTGCATGAATGTGGGTGCACACAATTTAGGGGGCGTCAGGGAGCGGATTGAAGACGGGCAATCGATAATATGAACTCGAAGCGGCAATGCAACGGTGATGGGTTATTGCTGATGGCGTTTGCAGTCAGCGGTGACTGTTCTCGTGCTGCGAACGACTGATCTGGATTGACGATGATTGAAGACAATTGAATCGCTCAGTATTAAGCCAAAGTCAAAGACCGCGTTTGAAACGTAATTACTTGACAACTGTCACACTGATACCTGACTGATTGATACGATTGATGCCCACTTGTTTGATATTGAACTGGAAACAAGCTAATAACTGACAGTTTATTGATTGATATTGTTAAAAAGGCTTACTAAAGATTGACATGTGATCAATTTATACTGAATTAAAAACTATATTATGTTTGATATCTAACAGTTTGAAACCGACTAAAAACAGGCTGATGATTGATATTCGATTATATGGCGTTCAAACTGACGACTTAAACCTGTTTAATGTGCTTAACCCTTAAATGCATGGGGCAATTTTTTTCGAATCAATCTAGAGCAAGCACAAACATGATTTAAATTGATTCAACAGATGTACGAAGGATTTAGGAACTGTACCATATATGGTACGCCATGGGTTAAACAAGGGTTAAACAAGTTAAATGAACAAAACCAGTTCGAAAACCTGTTTATTCACATGCAATTGTTGTTGGAAATTAAACGTGTTAAACCATTTAACATGTTTTGAAACGAGTTTAGCGCAGGGTTGCATCCGAAAGCTTTCTATGAAAAAGCTTTTTTGTCAACTGAACACACCGCACACACTCTGAACACATACTAGAAAAACATCCCTTAAATTTCAGCTGTCATTTCATCAAAACAAAAAAAAAGTTGAAAATTTGAAAAATTTGGAATGAATGAAAATGATCGTTTTGCTTGCACTGCTTTCATTCCATTCATCACCTTTTTATGGCATTTGAATACAAGGCATCTAATATTTGGACGAAGTTGAGAATGTTGCGTGGATTGTGAAATATGCACCAATATTTCGCTCGAATCATGCTCGCAGCACATCAGTTGACAAAAATATTTATTTGTTGTTTGTAAACAAAGTGCTGTCAAATTAAACTCCATTGAGCAGTCTGGACGGTTGTGTTCAACAAAAAGCTCTTTTTACTTAAACTAGTTTAAATGAGTCAGTTTGAACGCCATATTACTTAATATTTCATTTAATTTCATTGCTAAATACTTCCGATTTATACTTAAATTAGCAGGACCACGCGGCTTTGCACGCAAATTTTAAATCAATGGACCCAATAAATCAGGTTTCTTTTAACCCTTTGTTGACCAAGGCAGATTTTTATAAAGAAAAAAATACTAATTATTTCTCGTTTAAAGTGCTTTTACGAAGTTTAAAGTCAATTAACCCATTAAAAATGTTTCTCCATACAAACGTTTAACCCTTGGTTTACCCCGTCAGATTTCGAATTGAAAAAATGTGAGACACATGTAAAATTATTCCTCGTTTGACTTGCTTTTACTAAATTTGAAGTTAATAAACCAATTAAATCATTCTTTTAAATATAAACTCTTAACCCATTGTTGAACCCGTGAGATTTCGATATTGAAAAAAGTGAAAAACACGTATTGAAGTTTGAAGTCAATGGGTCCACTTGTTTATGATTTTTCACAGTTTCTTTATACAAACTCTTAACCCGCCGTAGACTCCGTCAGATTTTGATTTTGATTTGAATTATTTCACAGTCGCAGTACTTTCACCAAGTTTGAAGTCAAAAGGCCTAAAAAATAATGTTCCTTCATACAAGCTTTTAACCCTTGGTTCACCCCTTTAAGTTTTGATTTTCCAAAAAATGAGAAACACGTTTCAAATTATTTTTAATTTCAAGTGTTTTTACCAACTTTGAGGTAAATAGGTCCATCGGTTCATAGCTTTTTCGTAGTCTTCCCGTATACGCACCTTAACCCATTGTTGACCTCGTTAAATTTTGATTTTCGAAAAAATAAAAAATACGTGTCGCAATTGTTTTCTGAAGTGTTTTCACCAATTTTTAAATCAATAGGCCTTTTAAATCGCGTTTCTTTATACAACACTTTAACCCATGTTTTGCCCTTCCAGACCCCGAATTTAAAAAATTCCAGTCTCAACGGAGGCTTATTATTTCGGATGTATCTTCAATTCAAATTTCATGTTTGTAGCTTTAGGGGTTTGGGCTGGGCGATGATGAATCACTCAGTCAGTCAATCAATCAGTCAGTCAATCAGTCAGTCAATCAGTCAGTCAATCAGTCAGTCAGTCAGTCAATCAATCAGTCAGTCAATCAGTCAGTCAATCAGTCAGTCAATCAGTCAATCAGTCAGTCAGTCAATCAGTCAGTCATATATGTAGATTCAGCGTGAAAATACAGTTGTTTTGTTTCACGTAACGATGACTGATTAATGTAAATTCATATTAAATATTAAAAATTAATTTTTATTTATGCTAATTGATGCTGATTTTTTTCTACTAATTTACTAATATTAATCTCTGATTGAATGACCATTACAAATTGTTTGATTGACTATAAGCTTTCAAATTTTTTATGACAACAAATGAAGTTGGGTCAATGAGGTACACAATAGATCTCTTAATAATTGTAATTTAAACTAATTAAAAAAAAGAATTGTAAATTATAATAATGACATTTAGCATCAATTAAAATTTGCTAAGATTGACGTGAATGATAATTAAAAGAACTTGTCTACGATATTTGGAAATTATTGAATGAACCTGACGATGATGAAATTCGGCACTGATTGATAACTTTTTCATGATGGATTGATTTTGACTGATAAGCTTAATTGTTTGTAAAGTTTTGGATTAAACAAATTTGTAATACTAACTAATAAAGCTTCAAGATTATTCGCAATTTCCGAGTGTTTGATTAAACATTTTGGAATGATGAGTAAAGGTCGATATTTATTTGGGTGATTTATGAATGATTCAAAATTTTTTGATAAAGCTTGACTGTGATTGATGGCTATTGTATGATGCTTTGATTATTAATTAATTAATTAAATTAATTAATTGTTTCATGATTGATTAAAAAATTTATGAATATGGCTGATGAAGCTTTGGATAGATTTATAATTTCTGAGTTACTGATTCACTATTTTGAGCAATGAGTGATAAGACATGCGCATGATTGATAACACAACAATATCTAAAACCATCACTATCTGCAGATAAGATCATGTTTACTATATGTTTTCGGAACTGCTGAATCCAAATATGGATTAGGTTTAATCCTATTACGTCAGGTTCTTGCTATAACTAACAAAAACCTAAAAACTTAGCTCCCAAGTCAAATGGCCTCGTCAGTCAAAATTTAAACGTTAATTGTTCAGCTTATGATGTTTCAGCCGGGTTTGTAATTTCTGATTGATTAGTTCAGTTTAGTGATGAGTAATAAAGTTGGCCATTGATAATTGTGGTGAATGACAAATCATCAATCAATTTGGATTATTGTTCAATGATTAATTGAATAATTTTTGACAATATCCTCTAAAGTTTGAAGCTGATTGATAGTTCTTGTATGATGGATTGTTGATAGTTTAAATTCATTGTGATTGTCATTGCTGAAGCTTAATGCTTATTGTCAATCAATTATCGAACATCATTGACTGATGCTTAAGTCTGTTGATGCATAATTAGTTTGTAATAATTCTTGAATAATGCTTTTCATTTATTTATTTTATTTCATTTATTACAAATGTTGACAAAAACTACAGTTGACATTTTTGTGATTGTTTTTTCAGTTCTTTTATTGCCTTTTCGACATTATGTTTTAATTTATATGCCTTTAGCTCAATTTGTTCTTGGGTTAAGTTATGCCACAAATTATTTCGAAAATATGCATTGCCCAACTGCCAACTGCCAGACCGCACCCATGTCCTTTCCTTCGCATTTGTTGCCACCTTCATCCGGAGGATGTTGTCTCCGCGTGCATGCAACAGCGGCATTTGCCGGCTGGCGTTCGCGTTGGCGGCCGGCTGCAGCAACAGCGCAATAATAGAAATTGGAGTGTGTGGAAAATATGGAAATTTTCTCACATCGGCAAAGTGGAGAAAATTGTATGCAGCAACGCGTGTGCACTTTAGATGTTAGCGACGTTGTGTGCGTAGACCGAGAGCAGCTGCATCTTCGTCGAGGTGCGGATTTCTGTGTATGTGTGTGCGTGTGTGTGTGTGTTTGAGCGGGATTCTGCTGATCGTAATTCGATTAACACCCTGACGGCAGCTCACTTCCCACATCCCTTCAACAATTTTAAGGCAATTTAATTGGTTATCGTTTTGGCAGCCAGCCGCCGCACCCTTCGGCTGGTACTCAACAACACGTGGCACAGTATGCGACCGGAAAACTGCCCGAATACGGCGCATGATGGAGTTATCGTTGCCGTCGTTAAGTAAAATTTGAAACCGCAGTTATAACAACGAGCGTGACAACACTTTCTCAGACAATTTAAAGCATGAAAGTCAGTGCAGAGATTTCGAAGGCAAAACACTTACATATGTAATTTGTTTCAGTTTAGAATAGAAATCAATAGAGGGAATTTAATGATTTTATACTAAAGTCTTTTCATTGGTTGGTTCCAATATGGGCCGAATCAGCATCAAAACGAAAAACGACCCAGATTAAAATCACACCCACAAATTACAAAAAATGTAAAGCCAACTTAGTTTTTAAAACATAAAACGGTTTGATTTCGAAAGATAATATCCAAGTAAGAAAATCATGAAAAACAGCTCAAAATAATAACAAATTAAAAAAATATTAGAAGTATAATAAAAAAAAAGTTTTGGTCGAAAACGACCCCAACGTAGGTCTACGGTTAAGCATACGAAAAAATACAAAGGCCGATTAATAAAAGATTAAGTCAAAGCGGCTCTTGAGATTTTCAAGGTAAAGGACCTCTGCAATATCTTCGACCCTGTTCGTATTGGCAACGACTATCGAATACGAACCAACAACGAGCTGTATGAGCTCTTTAAGGGGGGAATTTTTTTTTCTTATCTTATTGCTAAACATTTCAAGAATATATTCTTAAAATTTTAAGTTGATCAGAGCAAAACTCTTGAAGTTATGGTCCAGCTTATTCTCTTCTATTGTTCTGGTCTCAAAACCACTTTTTCAAAGTCCGTGTTCAGTGTAATTTAAAAACTACTAAACCGATTCATTTGAAACTTGGTACACATTTTCTACATATAAAATACCTCCCCCCAACGTTTAGTAAAAAATTTTTTTTTTAATTAAGGGGGTTTCCCACCCACAAAATGGCGGAATTATTCGTGGAAAATAGCAGTTTACACTTTAGATGGCCACTAAAAATTTTTAAATGAAAAAAAAATAATCGGAGAACGTTGGGGGGAGGATTTGATAATACTTTGACTAAATTTTAATGGTTTTTGACTTCAGATAATTTCCGACCGAGATACAGTGAACACCGCAAATTGTATTTTTTTCAAAGACGTTCTGGGGCAAGCTCTGTCACCGGCTTGTTTTGTAATATTTCTGCATGAAAAAATTACAGAATATTGTTAAAAGTATGCTTAATAATGTACAAAAGGTTTAAAAAAATGTGATCAATCCATACTTTCAAAAAAAATTCATAAAAAAAGTGTTTTTTTACGCTGAAACCCTTACCCCCCTCCCCCCCGCCCCCCCTTAAAGGCATACACGTAGCGAACAGCGAATCAAAACTTTGGACTTGGCCATGTCTCCCGTATGGGCGATGAAGCTTCGGTGAAAAAGGTGGTCCACGCGGTGGTTGGTGGTCGACGACGAAGTGGAGATCGTGTCTTGTATAATAAAATTAATTCCATTTTATTTTCCATGACATTAAAGTCTTTGTTTCGCATAGTTAAAATGATTCGATTTAGGTCAAACTCAATGATTCGATTTGTTCGATAACTTGGTGCCATTTTGAAGGTCATTCCATTGCACCTCCCATACTAACCTCATCTCTATTGGCACAAAAATGGAACAGTTGATTTTTAGAAGCTTTTTTGAGGCAAACCAAACTTCTGTAGTTTCTAGTGAGTTTCTATCGTGTGTGTGGCTTGGCCTTGTCCTGATTGCACACAAATTCATTCAATTTATTTAAAAAATAGTTTCCTTCTGCTTCGATACAACTTTTTGCACAATGAACTAGATCATCAAATGATTTTTTGAGACCATCTTCAAAATGTCGGTCGTCGTCGTTTTGAATTGCCTTATCAAGAGAATATGGTTGTCCTTTCATCGACAAATGCATTGTACCGAACAGATAGAAGTCACATGAAGCCAAGTCAGGTAAGTAAGACCAGTGGTTAATGATCAAAATGGAATCGGTTGAATTCGCAGCGATTTTTTGTAATTAGTTAATTTGTGTGAAGCAAAGTGCACGAACACCTTCCGCAGATGTAAATTTACGGTCAAAATGGGTTGAATTTAATTTTGGGACATATTCAATTCCAGATCCATGTATCTCAATGATGACTTCGGCTCATTTTTGAACACAATCACGCACTTTTTCAATGTTAGTTTGAGTAACCACGGTATTGGAGGGACTTAGAGATTCGTTGTCCTGTATGTCTTCACAATCGTCCTGGAACCGCTTAAACTACTCATGTACTCTGGCACGAGATTAGCAATCATCATCATAAAATAGTTTCATCAAATTACGAAGTTTAAAACAAAAGTTAATATTGGCCTTTTATTCGAAGCTCATTTTCCGACCAATGCTTTAAACAGACTGCCACTTTTGGCGCGAAAACTTGGTTTGCACTGAACCAAATGCCATGAAATTTCGATAGAATGTCAGTGAATAAAAGGACTTTCAAATGTATATACTTAGCAACAGATTGCGCCAGCAAAATATGCTACTTTTAAGCAGTTTTGTTTTCCGTGTTACAGTCCTTGTACAGCAAAACCTCACTGCTCTGACGTCAATTCTGCCTTGAATACCGTTTGCCTTCGGCCTCAACTGCGATCATTTTCACTTGACATTGTCATCAGCGATCCACTATTCATTGTCAGTCACCATCCGCTTTAGAAATGAGTCGATTTTGTTACGATCCAGCAGCGATTTTCAGCTCGAAATTCAGTTCAAGGTTTTTTAGCGCACCCAGTCATCAAACTTCTTATGGTCCTTAGTCACATTCAAGTGATTCCAAACGGTTTTCTGTGTAAAGTTTAGCTCCTGGACGATTGAAAACTGCTTAAAAGACAGTTAGACTTGACGATTTTCCTGATTTTATAGACATTTTTAACAATTGGGCTTTTAGAGTATTGGTGCATCTTTGACGTAAAAATTATCAGAACGGAATCAGCGAAACCAAAATTGCCCCTGATTGGCTGTTACCGAGTTAGAACCATAGGTAGGTAGGTAGGTTGTAGTGGCTGCCTCTGTATGAGACATACTTAGGCCTCTATATGGGCCCATTGTGATACCACAAATTGTACTCGTTTGAAATGTGTATGCAACATTGTTTTTTTTTTCAAGTATTACAACACACATTTCAAACGGATGGGAGAAGGGAGTGAGGGGACCTACAATTTAACCCTTTCGCTATTTTGTTGCCATATGGCAACATGCTACTTTGTGGACGTCTGCATCCTCTATGGTTGCAAGAATATATTTTTTTGTTGGTCTTTATAATAGTTTGAAGTTTTAGGAAAAATACGAAATTAATAAACTGAACATTTAAGTTTAAAGAAGAGAAGTATACACGTTTTTTAATGGTATATCTTGACATAGTAAAGGAAGAAGAAGCAGACAAAATTAGAGAACTTTTTAATTTGACGTTTTCTTTCAATTTTGACACTTTTTTTTTTAATTTTGGCTGAAGTAAATGAAGAAATATTCAAATTTTCGTTATGCGTAAAAAGTTTTATGTTTAACCCTTTCAGTCACAATGTCCAATATATTGGACTACAGCCCATACAATTCATACAGAACGGGTTTATTTTCATGTCGGAAAGGGTTAAGTAATTATTACAGCCACAACGATGTGGTTGCTCTCATAGAAAACACTCTAAAATACAGGGTCCGAGTATAAAAATTTAAAAATGTCTTACGGAATGTTGCTAATATAACCACATAGAAGCCTAAGATGTAAAATTTAAAATTTTAACTTTCCCCAGTAAAAACCTGTAGCGAAAGGGTTAACGCCGAATCCGAATGGCGGTTTTTTTTTTGGAAATTTTCCTTTCACACTTGGAGGTTTGCCATTGCCTACCAAGAGCGCACTTGTGCTGTTCTTGTAATTCTCATCTGCCTCATGTGGATAACGATAGAAGTAGACGAGTTTTTCATCAGCCCGAACTAGGATTCGAACCTAGGGCCTCGGTATAAGAAGCCAGCGCTACCCGCTGGACTATCGAGGCTGGCAAGAATTAGAACCATAAACTCTACCAACCTTTTCAATTGCCTTGCTTGCATTTTCTTCTTTATTAAAGAAAAACTTCAAAAAAAATTGTATATTTTCTTTTTGCTGGTGTCCATCTTTGATGCACGCTCAAAGAAAACTGAATGAAGCAATCACAAAACTGCCTGAATAGATTTTTTAGTACAAAATTTTGTCTTTCTAACGCCATCTAGCATCACTCGATCGCACTTATACGATGCAAGATACAGATTACTAAAACCATCTATTGAAAAATTAATGGATTTCTTTTTAATACAATGCACCTAAGCTTATCGCGATTAGTTGTCGAGTTATCGATATGTAAGAGTCCAAAAAATTCCTTTAAATTAATTAAATTATGATTATCGATGTCATTACCTTCTGACAACAGGTCCAACTAATCCACTGAGCCCACTTTTACCTCTCTATCCAATAGCAACTGTAGCATGCTTTGCAAACGCACTCAGTATCGAAAACTCGCAAAAATTTAGGTCAACACAAGATAACAGTACGCAGTTCCCATTTCAACCCACCTCGTTCCATGTGTTGAAACAACTTTGTCGCCATTATCAACAACAACACCAACAATCCTAACTACGGCCGCGTCATCATTGTTTCCTCGACGCCGTACCGTCACTCCGGTTGATTTTCTTCTCATGTACTTTGTGTATGTCGGCTTTTCCCTCACTGCGTTGAGTTTTTTTGCACCGATTTTTACCCGTCAAGTGGCGAAATCTGCATTTCATAGTGATTTCAACACCAACGCAAGTAGCAATGACTTTTTTTCTGGCCAATACGTGCAGCTTAGTGCGCCGAAACGTGCCGCTGCGCCGTCACCGTTTTTCACCTTTTATTTGGCACGGCATATTAATTTCACCCGGCGCTGGTCACCGGTCGAGCGCGCGCGTCACGTACGCTGTCCGCTTTCGTATTGCCGTATCGGAATATGCCGCGACTGAATGGCACAACACGACCGCTTCCCTACCGATGCCAACTGATGTCGCTGGCAAATGTTTAAGGAACGCAGCGACAAATGAACCGTGCCGCGGCCGGAGCACCTTACGCGGCGGAAAATGGCGACGATTGTGCGCGCTCACGCGTCACAGAATCGAAGGACAATGCCGTAGGAAAATGGCGACTTTTGCGCGGAATGCCGAATGCGTTTGGTACGTGTTTCTTTTCTAAGGACCCTTGCAGTAGCTTCTTTCAAAAGTAAAACAAACATTAAAAGTATGTCGACAAGAAGAGTTGAGGTTAGCGGGCATCTTGTAGAAAAATCAGAATATACACATGAAACTTTACAAATATTGTTAAAGAGTGAAGAGATCCCATAGTGAGTTTCTTCCTAAGATAATTGCAACCATTTCCTGCGACAATTTTACGCAGTACATTGTTTTGAGTTTGAAGTGTACTCAAGGCATTAGTATGAAAAGTATTTTGCCAAAAATCTATTGACGAATCTTGACCTCAGGACATAGACAACCAGGTCAAGATCCTTTGGGTTCCAGGACACAGAAAAATTGACGGAAACGAGTAGGCAGATAGCCTTGTTAGAACTGCGGCAGCCACGACCTCCCTGGGACCGAAGCCCTTCATTGGATTGGGCACAAGCGCCATAGCAGAGTCACTAAGATTTGAGAAGAAAACCAGTATCGGGTCCTAGACAGTCGAGCATCTTTATTAAAGGTTATAACCCCAAATGGAGTGAAGAATGCCTCAAACCAAGGAAGAACCAGCTTAGACAGGTCAGTGGTCTTCTAAGTGGGCACTGAAGACTGAGGAAACATATGCATACAATCGGGCTAGAACAGGATAGCGTCTGTAAATTCTGCAGAACAGCAGAGGAGACTCCCGAACACAGACTACCGCGATACTTGGGGCCAGTTCTGGCTTACAGAAGAGAACATCAAGCACCTAAACCCTCCTTGGCTCCTCCGAGGCTCTTTAACGGAGGAAAAGCAGCACCTACGGGAAAGCACATCACTATCTTCCAGGCGGAAATATACGCCATTGAAAGGTGTGCTCACTTCAATCTGGTGAAGAATTACCGGAACCGGAAAATTGCCATCCTTTCTGACAGCCAAGCGGCTATCAAGGCTCTTAGATCATACCAGGTGTCCTCGAAACTGGTATTGGAGTGCCTTGAGAAGCTGAATGAACTTGGCCGTTACAACAAGGTCTGGGTAGTTTGGGCTCCAGGCCACACCGGCATTGAAGGGAAAGAACGGGCTGACGAGCTGGCAAGGAAGGGAGCTTCCACACTCTTTGTCGGCCCTGAACCTTTTTGTGGGTGGGGAAAAGGAGCCTCCTCCATCCTACTGAGAAAGGACGAGATAACCAGAAGGAATCAATACTGGGAAAATCAACCAGCTCTAGAGCATTCGAAGCTGGTTATCGGATCCTATAATAGAAAACGTTTCGAGGAGTGTATGACCTTGTCAAAAAACAATCTTAGGATTATCACGGGAATGCTTACAGGGCATTGTAGATTGAACTATCATCTAACGAAACTAGAAATCCGTGAAAACGGGTATTGCAGGTTCTGCTTGTAGGAAAACGAGACTGCAATACATATACTAGGAAAATGCCCTGTACTCATGCATAAGAGAAAGAAGCACCTGGGAGACCATATCATTTCGGGTGCAGACTGGGTATCCAGAGGTTTAGGAAACATACTAAAATTCCTCTTGGATACTGGACCCACTGACAGTATTTGAGATCCAAGAAGGGGGCACAATAGATCTAATAGGTCGCAGTGCATTATCCCCATCAATAATAATAATAACCTAAACCCTCGTAAATTACTAAGCTTCATTAGGTCGTTGGGTCTAGGGAATGCTCTCTAACAACTTGTAGGGGCACAATAGAGCACTTCTGGTCTCAGTGCAACAACCCCCATCAAATTATATTCTTTTCTATCTTGACATCTGCAGTGACAGTCAAGCTGCATTGAAAACTCTTGCTAACCCTGCAAGATACTCAAGTATCGAAGCGAATGTAGGGCATAGCTGATTCTTATTTTGGGTTTTGGGTCATTGTAAAGTACAGGGCAACAAATTAGCTAATGAATTGGCATGATGAGAACATTGTAAAGATCCTGGCAAGTTTCACAATCCACATCCTATGCCCAATCGTGGCTAAAAAGTAAGTCCATAGGTTTGTGAATTGAAAAGTTGCAATGTTAAGGTGTTGGCCGATATATTCAGATATAAGACTTAATGTGATTCCATGCGATTATCATGTTCCGGCTTATTGCTGAGAGAGCTCTGTTTTATCGAAAACATCAGCAGGAAGTAAGTGGTCCTGGGTATGAAGCCGTTTTGATGATATCGATACATGACGGCAATAATGAGCAGTGCCGATTTTTAAGCTGAGTCGAATAGCTTCAAATTAATTCTCTTTTCACCGTGGTCCATCGGATCAACGCTTCCTTGAAAATAATGAGCTCAATGACCAATACAAATAATCACAGAATTATCATTTTTCTCTGGACCATATTTTGTCGCTGCTCTTTTGCAGAAGGAAAGAACTGCTGTGGCTTGGAAAACCACTTCTAGTGCGATTGAGAATAGCTGATCAGTGAGAATAGATGAGTTGAACATTTGTTGGTATTGGACACAAAATCAGCCTTTAATGAGTTAAAACCAAAACCATTTTGCCAGCGTAGTGGCCGTTCAAATACAATAAAAATCCTTATGATGATTGTCCTTATGACTGTATTATCCTGTTTCTCGGGACCATTTATTGCCGCTACGCTTTTGCAGAAGGAAAGAACTACTGTGGCTTGGAAAACCTTTTCTAGTGCAATCGCTTTCCAGTCTAGCATCCTGTCCAATCTAATTGAGAATAGATGCTCAATGAGAATTGATGACTTGAATACAAAATCAGCCTTCAGTGGGTTAACACCTAAACCATTTCCCCAGCGTAGTGGCCGTTCAAAGACAATAAAAATCCCGAGTTGCGCTTGAAACTAACTCGGTAACATTACATTATTTCTATGGCAACGTTGAGTTTGTTTTGAGTCGAGCAAAAGAAAAAAAGCCAAAAATCAAATTAAGCAATTTCGAATTTTTGAGAAACTGAAAATTTATTGTGTATTTGTCTTTGAGAAAAAATATTATTGTGATTGTCTGAAAAGTGTCCTCGATTCGAAAGGAAATATTTCAATTTCATGACATTAGCCAAATCGAGTCTCGAGCCATTGTAGGACAGAGAATAAAAGCAGACTGCAGACTTTTTTACATTTTACAAGGTAAACGAGTTGGAGAGTCAAAGCAAATGAATTTGTAAATTTGTTGACAGTTTTAAATTCACAGCAATTCGAGTCTAACGCATCAAGACGACACGCCCAGTACGGGTCCACATCCGAATCGATATCGTATACCTTCTCCCAAAGAATCTTAGCACTTTGTCGAAAAAAACCAACGCGCAGTTACGATAAGCTAAAAGTAACTCGAAATGTCTGCGGCGAAGGGGAATGCTAACGAAATGACGTCATTGAAATTTGCAGACGATGTCAAATCGGTCGATTCGTTCAGCAGTATGCACTTTCAGTATCCGACAACGAGCGGCGCCTGTGGAAGGTTGCCGGAACATACTGTCGGCTGTGGGTGTAAATGCTGTTGCGCGGCAAGAACTGCAAACGAACTATGCACATGTCCGCCCGAAATGCAAATGTCGGAAACCGACAGCGAAACGGACAAGGCGCCCACTCCGCCCCCGCCCCCGCCGCCGCCAAAAAAAGCCAGAGAGAAACCATGGAAGCCTGTGGCTCGCACATTGGCCAAGGAATACAATGTCAAGAAGGCACCGCCGCCACTCGACGTCGGACCGAGGCTGGGCGGCAGCGGCTACAGATGGCAAGGCGAGCTAACCGGCCACATACCCAATTGTCCATGCGAACGTTGTCAGCTGCTGCACGGCGACCCCTACAATCACACCATCTTGAATTCGGGCACGATCTACAAATTCGACGCGTCGTACTTTGGCAAAATTGCGCACATACCCAATTGTCCGTGTCCGCCGTGCCGCGTTAAGCGCGGCCTCAGTCGGCTGCCGCCGCCCAAGCTACCCAAATTCAAATACAAGCCCGAACCACCGACGACGGCCTCCGCATCGCCCACGGCCGCGCGGATCGATCCCGCAGCCAAAGAAGCCGCCGAACCGAACTACGACACGCATCCGTTGAATTGCACCTGCCTGGATTGTTGTCGGGCGCTCGGCAACGACAAGCCCTTCGGCCATCCGACCGAGTGCAAGTGCGGCCTGTGTCGACGGGCGGCCGGACTGTTCAAGCCGCCCGGCCATTCGGACTTTTGCACCTGCGAGTTCTGCTGCGCGGCCGTTGGCAAACTGAAGCCGGCGGGTCATAGACCCGAATGCCAGTGTCCCGAGTGCGTAAGTGCCACCGAGCCGGAACCGCAGTTCGACGACTTCATAAACGAGATGCCGGTAGTCACCAGTGCGGACACAAATAGCATGATGGTTGTGTTGATTGCTCTGGCTGTGCTCATGATAGTGTTCATCTCCTGGTACGTCTACTGGGTGGGAACGCTGTAAGTGCGCGATGCATCGACGAGCTGCCCGACGAATTTATACATTTGCTCATTTCATGGGTCACGCAGGGCAAAATGTCACACCACCGGGTGGGGTGTGTACCTCCTAATTGCAAGAAAAAAGAGCCAAGCCGTATTTTAGGTTAACTTTATTCCAATGCATAAATTGTGTGTATGTTTTTGGATAGTGTTTGCTATGGCAAATATAATGAGTAGATTTATAACGAGTAATCTATGTACTTAAAGTGCCTGACGGACTGTTTTCAGCTGTAGCAGATCTCTACGTGAGATGGTAGAACAAGCAATGGCTGAACGTGTGCCGAGTGTTGCAACTGCTGAGAAAGTGCATTGAGAAATGAGAGTTTGGGTAATATGGGTTGCGGGTCATCTTGGGATTAAAGGGCATGAAATCGCTGATAAGCTCGCAAACAGAGCAGCATCGACAACTTTCACTGGAGAGGAACAGTTTGTAGTATGGGAAAAGAAGCACTTTTCATGTCACTGAAGAAAGAATAGGAGATCACTAGGAACTAGATCATCAGCAGCTTCGATAGCCCAGCGTGAGTGCACTAGCCTATCATCCCAGAGGTCGTGGGTTCGACTCCTACCTGGTCGGCATGGTCCGGCACTTTTCCAACTTTTCCAATTTTTCCTGGCCTCTAAATATTCCCTAGCCCAGCAACATATCCCAGTTCAAAAATAAAATTCCGACCCTCTGATGATCCTTTCCCACTCATTCCCACGCAATATTACGCGCAATCATGCGGTGTGCAGCTGTAAAAAGAAAAACAAATATACAGCTACACGGTGCACCAGCAACGCCTGTAAAGAGAATCGGGCATTAGTGAAAAGCAACGCACCAAACCGATCTTAGCCAAGTCCCCAACCATCCTCTTTTACAGAACAGATGCTCGGAACGATGTGCGTCGTTCCTAAGTGGCGATAAATGGCAGATGGCTAATCACGATTCTGTAATGGTCTCACTGTAGATATTTTTCCCCAGCACCTATGATCTTGATGGGTTCAAGACAAGAGTTCATAACCACTTCACTCTTTACCCCGTTCCCTAACCAATATATCCTCCCTGAACCAACGCAATGCCTCGCATTAATTAAAAAGTGATGGCCATACTGGATCTTGGATCTTTCATAAGGGTCTACGTAATCCAAACATCAACATTCCTACTGACAATCAGAGCACAGTCAGACACTTTGCTAGTGTATCCATATATATATCTCGTGTAACTGTCGTGTCTAACTTAATGGGATAACTGATCACAGGCGAGTGTCCTCGCCCTCAAAGATTACTATGAAGTCGATTACTTACTTACTTGACTGGCCATACCAATCCGTTACCGGGTTACTCTGCTTTGCGCGCGCCTCCTCAAGTTGGTCACACCAAGAGAAGATAGTGCCTCCTCAACTTGGTCCTCCACCTACCGCATCGAACACCTTTTTCACCGGAGCTTCGATTAACTGGCAATATTAAAACTAAGATTGACACCAATCGAGGAAATCTCCCCCACTCTCAACATTGACATCCTTATTTCAACGAGACGATCTATGTCGCCATAATTTACCTTGGGCTTGCAGGTCTTGACAATCGCGGTGGTGGTTGGAGAGCTGTCCAAGGCCATGAGCTCACCTTCGCTATACCCAACAAAGTAAGGATCAGGAACATATAATAACAAATCAAAAAAGTCATCAAACCTCGAACGTATCAACTGTTGCTAAATTCGTGAAGCCATCATTTAACTGACTTTCATAATTCCTTAACAACTTACAATGTTCGTTTCATAGAGAAAAGTTGACTATTGCTAAAATTTTGGTGCCTGTTTTCAAAAACAATTCATTTTGAATCATCCTTTAGCACATTTATTGTATACAAGTGTTGTTATTTCAACATTTTGCCATTCAAATTTCCCATATTCGAATTGTTTGAACTGAACGAAGAAAAATTTGTTTGCCGCACTTGGGGTTTCCAAAATCTGGCAACGAGTTTTTTTGTTGCTCTCAAATTTGACTTGTTTGTGTGCCAGTATTGAACAAGTCTCGAACTAAAATGGGAGAAATCTACTCATCTCTTGATTCCAAATATATTTTATTGTATTTGTTTTGAATTTGGAATTTGTTGCGAAAATTGTGCTGTTCTGGTGGTCGTTAAATGGCAACAGAGGTTAGATTCGGGCCGCTTGGCTCTATAATAGGGCCCGATGGACTGGCACGTCTCGAAGATGGAACTATTATAGCGCCAGATGGAAAACCAGTTGAAATTGAGGAACCTGTACCAGGAGTGGCGGTTTTGCGAACGCCGGATGACAAAATGCCCGCAACGATATTCATCACAGTATCGGTATTCATATTATGTATTCCGCTATTGATGTACTTTGCGGGTGCGCTGAAAATTTAATGCATGTCATTGACAACTTAACGGCTTAACGGCTGCAAATCATTGAATACAAAGTATTGGTGTCTTTGTTAAAAGCTTTTGCCTGCATCTTTTATTCAACTCTCAACTTTGCAACACGCCACAACAGCACCTCATGAGTATGAATTGTGAAATGACTGATTACAGGTTAGTTAATACTGGGAGCAATCTTCCTCTAGGAAGAGTCTTGTTCTCGGTTGCTCTCGGTCTCGGTTGTTCTCGGATGCCAATGCCCAATGTTCCCCGTTGGGCACTTTCTTTAAGATGTCTCCAGTTACGCTTTCATAAACTTGGTTACTCTTAACGCTTTAATCATCTTCGCTTGTGACGTCCAAAAGAAGTCATCGAAGGATTTATTGATACTGGCACTCAACCTCTAAAAAGAGTCTTTCCCAGCTGCAATGCCATGATAACTGTCGAGCTCCTAATCTGCTACACGTTGGGGGATTTCCTTTAAGATGTTTTCCGTTATCTTTTCAAAAACTTGATTGCTCCTAGCGCTATAATCGTCTTTACTTGTGGTGCCCAAAAGCTGTCGTCGGAGAATTTATCAACAGCTGTTTGAACTCGGCTTGGAACTCAGCTCGGCTTGAATCAATGGTTGAATGTACATATCACTGGTGGGATAAGCAGCTTAATCGACCGTTTGCAATCGACTCAAAACCATGTGTCCTTTTCAGTCATGGACAAATTTGCCTGTGCAACATGAACAACTCTTTTATTAACACACATTGGATGCCCTTCTGGAGGCGTAGGAATTGCACTGGTTTTATATGGTACACAGAGAATGATTTTGTTAGACTCCTGCCCTTAGATATATAAGTGAAATCCATTGAACGTTCAGTTGTGTGCGATCTTCAGTGGCTTAGGCGATGGCAAACCTATCCCTTGTATCCTTTCAGAACCAACTCGATGACTAATTAGGATATCCACTGCAAACATGGAGCTATCTCCTGCGCGGTATTTTTATTAAACAAAAAATAAGCTTGATTATTTCCTGCACCGTTTCGTCACATGCTCTATACTATATTAGGTCGAAAGCGTCCTGTGTCGATTGTATGGCAACGCTCTAAGTGTCATTCAGTGCTTGTTTGGAAATATTTTGACAGGCAATTCGTTTAGTCATAATTTATTTGGGAATTTCTATTCAAAATTCAATATGAACCGTGATCATTTTAATAAACATAAATGTCCGATATGTGACGGTAGCTCCACAGAAAGAATATCTTCTAACTGTAAATGTAGTCGGTGTCTGGCAGCCGAACTTGCAAGAGAATCATCAAATTTATTCAATCACGAGCAACGGTATCGTTCGTGTTATCCACGTTTTCACCGCTGCAACGTGCATGGATATGGAAGGATGAAACCTTCGTATGGTGGCTTGGCTGTTGGACCGAGACCGGGTTACATGCATGAAGTGGCGCCGATGTTCCCAGCACGGAATCGAGATAAGGCAGCCTTCAGGCGGATTTATGGGGATAGACCTCTCTATTATAGAGGCTCAACTCGCAGACATACGGATGAAGAGGACACTATGTATGCCGAGAGACCTACGCGGCGATCAGCCATTGCAACAATGTACGATGAAAGACCAATGTATGGAGAGCGCCAAATGCATGTAGTTAGGCGGAGGCGTGACGATAGACCAGTCTTTGGAGAAAGACCAACGTTTGAACACAGACCAACCTTTGGAGAGAGACCATCCTTTGTAGAAAGACCGGTGTATCGAGACAGACCTCTATGTGAGGAGAGATTTGTCTATGCAGACATACCTATCTATAGAGGGGATGCTAATTGCGGATCGTTCCCACCGCCTCCGCCACCACCTTTGCCGCCTCCACCATCGGCACCACCGTCCATGGAAAATATTCGACGTCGTCGATCGAGGAAAAAAAAGAAAAAACGATCCGCAAGCACAACTGTAGAAACAGAGGACCCATCCACACCACCTACACCACCCACACCGCCCACACCACCGACACCTACGCATGTGAAAAAAGAGAAGGGCATACGAAGACCGCCCCCACCACCGCCGCCGGTGCCACCGCCACCAGCACCACCGCCGCGAATAGTCCTGCGATCTGTCACAAAATTATCAGAAATGACACAAACAATGCCAAACGTAAATCGGACATCTGAGATGACGCAAACAACTACGTCGCATCAAGCGTCAGAAATGACACAAACAATGCCAATTCGAATGTCCGAAATGACTTTACCAAGACCCAACATGGCACGACGAAAACCCATTCAACCACCAAAAAAAAAACCAAGACGGTACAGATCCAAACCACACCGGTCAACTGGGCCAAGAGTTCAACAAGCACTAATACAGCAAAAGCCAATTCTAATTCCGATTGCGATTCCGATTCACAAGACAGTATCGCACTCGGACTTATTAAAACAAACAATAGTAAATCAACAAATAAAAAAGGAAAATCCCGCAACCGAACCGACGCCAGCAACGGAAGTACCAAAGGTACGAAAACCGCTAAGGGCACGATTCGTGGATACCGAAAGCATACTTAAACAACGAACCGACACGCAATTACCGCAATCGAACCCGACATCAGTAATGGAATTGCCAACAGCAAAAATAAAACAAGTCAAAATGCGAATGCCGCGATCGAAATCGGATCCCATAGTGAACGTAGAACCAGGAAAACGACATTTACGAATGAAAATACCGGGAGCTGAACCGAATGCAGCAACGATAATAATCGATATATCCGAAACGTCACTCAACCGAGACTACAACGAGAATCAAGACGAATCGAGTAATGCCGAAGGAACTGAAAACATGAAAAAAACTGAAAATGCTAAAAGTGCTGAAAGTAGCGAAAATATGTAGAAGTGGGATCACGCAATGCCGACTGTGTCTTTCCAAGTACTCATTTCTGACTGCGATTATATCGCAACCAGCGTCCAGGTTAATCATCCGAATCAACCCATTCATAAAGGCGGACATTGAGTCACACGAATCAGATTGACATACAACGCTGCGATGCATCCATAGTGTGATAATAAGTGTTCATGAGTATTGTTATTTTCTTGAGGAAATATAAAATTTTAAGTTTTTATAACTATTTAAGTTTTTATATATGTCCTCCTGAAACGGAAACACAATCACACAATTGGCCGAATCCAAAATTGACAGTTTTCAGCTTGAAGCACCACGATCCTATTTAAAATAGTGCATTAAATTTTATTGGGGACAGTAAGGGCATTCAGTTGTATTGACTCCTTGGCGCGTTGTCAAATTGTGACATGCGTAGCTCTATTATTAGAACATCGTTGGTAAATGCTGGGTGAATATTTGTCTCAGAACGTGACATCTATCCTATTTTATTTGTACTTTTCCGGTAACCACTCAACAGAAATAAGCTATGCGATGCCATGGCTCAAGGTATTTCACCGGCTCATCCGCTCAACTACTGTCGTTACAGGGGAAGTTCATTTTTGGCCCCTTCTACACTGTTATGGATTATTTTTCCTGCGACAAAATGTCACTTGACTTTTAAAACCCCTTCGCCAAATCAATGAATCCTTTCAGTCCAAACCAATGCTTCGCAATAATTAAGATATCTATTCTCCGCGCTGACTCATATAATACAGTCGAGATGTGTCCTATCAACGCGATAAATGCGTTTCTTATCACTTGAGCCACTAGATACATGGACTCGGAGACAGAATTGTAAGTTGCATTGCTGCATTGCGAAAAAGGCTATGGAGTGGAACCCACTAGCTAACAGAGGTAAATTGTCCAACAAACAAAAACAACAAAATTAAATAAATTAATCAAGTCGAATGAACTGAGTAGCTAATGCAATTCTTCGATTATATGGTAAAACCCTATGCATCGTTGTGTGTGTATTACAATTACAATTATCGTAATAAAACAAAAACAAAAAAATTTGACAGTCAATTCTTTTACACATATTTTATTTAGGAATTTGTATTCAAAATTCAATATGAACACACGTCATTGTAAGAATTGTAAATGTCCAAAATGTTGCAATAACTCACCCTTTACCGTTACGATGGCTGTAAACGATTGTGATTCCAAAGGCCGACCGGGCGGCGTGAAGCTCTATCGCGCTAGTTGTAGATGTGATCGCTGTATGGCTGCAACGTCTGGAAAGGACTTGTCAGCTCCGAGAAACCATCCGTCATGTTCTACCCGTCGTCCCGTGTGTACGAGTTTCGATTGGAAAGGTATGCGAGTGACTGATTCTACGCCCGGAATTACAAATGGGCCGAATAACGGGTTGGTATGTGTTCCAAAATCTGTACGGACACAAACGGATAAACCTTCCTGCACACCTATGGATGGTCTAAGGACTGAATTTAGAAGTGTAGCGAACAACGAACCCCGATGGGCGAAAGTAGTGAGGACTCCAAGTGGTCACCGTATCGGCTGTAAATGCTTGAAATGTGTTCCGAAACCCATAATGATGGATTGTGCTCCGGTGCCCGCTGCGCATCCGTTGAATTGCAAATGTGAAAGATGCTGCCCGCACCCGTCTTGGTGTATTTGCCCCAGGTGTTGCCCCATAACCTTGCCTCATGTATCACGATGCAAGTGTCGTTGGTGTTGCATTGGACTACCAGCGCCACCACCACCGCCTCCGCCACCACCACCACCACCACCACCGCCGCCGCCACCGCCGCCACCGCCGCCACCTCCACCACCGAAAGAACCAACACCTGAACCAACGCCAATACCTACACCAGAACCTACGCCAATACCTACACCAGAACCTACGCCCATACCAACACCGATACCAACCCCAGAGCCAACACCCATCGTAACACCGGACCCAACACCCGAACCAACGCCAAAACCAACACCAATACCTACTCCCGAACCAACACCCATACCAACACCAGAGCCCACACCAGTACCAACCCCAGAACCGACACCCATACCTACTCCAGAACCAACACCCATACCAACGCCAGTACCAACACCAGAGCCGACGCCAGTACCAACACCAGAGCCAACTCCAATACCAACACCTGAGCCGACTCCAGAGCCTACTCCAGAGCCAACACCAGAGCCGACACCGGAACCAACACCAGATCCAACTCCGGAGCCTACACCGCCGCCGACTCCCCCACCCGAACCCGAACCAGAACCCGAACCGGAGCCTGAACCAGAACCGACACCAGAGCCAACGCCCGAACCTACACCAGTTCCAACGCCAATACCAACGCCGGAGCCAACTCCAATACCAACGCCGGAGCCAACTCCAATACCAACCCCAGAGCCGACTCCAGAGCCAACCCCAGAACCGACACCAGAGCCGACTCCGGAGCCAACCCCAGAGCCGACTCCAGAACCAACCCCAGAGCCGACTCCAGAGCCAACCCCAGAGCCGACTCCAGAGCCAACACCACCACCCACACCACCGCCAACACCACCACCCACACCCACACCACCGCCAACACCACCACCACCCACACCCACACCACCGCCAACACCACCACCACCCACACCTACACCACCGCCAACACCACCACCACCCACACCCACACCACCGCCAACACCACCACCCACACCACCGCCACCTCCTCCGCCAGTTATTGTAATACCTCCACCACCACCACCCCCACCACCACCACCACCACCACCACCAACTCCACCACCTCCACCCCCTCCACCTCCACCTCCACCCCCTCCACCTCCACCTCCACCCCCTCCACCGCCACCACCTCCACCCCCTCCACCACCACCCCCTCCACCTCCACCCCCTCCACCTCCACCTCCACCCCCTCCACCTCCACCCCCTCCACCTCCACCTCCACCCCCTCCACCCCCTCCACCTCCACCACCACCCCCTCCACCACCCCCACCACCCCCACCACCTCCACCACCACTTGTTGGCTCTCTCTGTAGGTGTAAAAAATGTTGCTCTCCGACCAGAAAGAAGAGGGAGAAGAAGCCGCGAAGACCAAAGCGTCGGGTTTTGAGCGTGGAAGAGGAAGAAAAGCAAGATGAAAAACCGGCTTTGAGTTACACTCCCGGACTTGAGCCTCCGATTTTCCGACGTCCGGACAACACTATGCAATCTATATGGTTCTATTCCATAGTGCTCTTTGCGTTGTGTTTGCTCCTTTGGTTGTATTGGGAAGGGTTATTGTAATTATAAAGTTTATTTATACAATATCTTTTCGTATAACAATGCATTTCTTTGTAAAAGTGCAGTGCGTGACTAAGGTTGATGTACCCTATACGTACTTGTTGCCATAATTATTTGCTATAATTGTGTAATTGTGCTTGTTATAATTGGCAATTGCTGATTTGAAATAATCGTTTTATATACAGAGGTCAGTTGGTTTTTGTTATAAGAACTGATAATGTAAAATTAGTCGCTGATTTTCATATACATGCCATATAGAGCGGCTAAATATGTGTGTATTTATTTATATTCTATAGATGAGATCGTCCTTGTCATACGCATCGTAGGTACCTACTTAGGTAGGTAGGTAGGAAGGCCCATTGTGATGAAACAAACAGTCGAACAATATTTACCGCCACATTTATATCGCTAAATATTTCAGGGGAAAAATCAATTATGATCGAGAATGGGTCTAGAAGCATCCAATTCTATTTAAGGGTGCAAATTTTTACAATCAAGAACCCTCTAACTTGATGCCTTTAACTTCAGCTCTACTTTGGAATTTGGTCGAAACCACCAATCATGGAATGGCCTCATATATAAACACTATACAACTAAAACACTAACACTAACACTAAAACACCAAACACTATATAACACTATATAAACTCACTTTACAGTTGGAGTTTTGTCATTGGCTGGGTTCGCTGTCGAGTGGGAATTCGAGTCTTGTGACCGAGGCCAATGACAACATTAGGCCGTGCAACAAAGACTCTTGAGATTGATGATTTAAGGAAGGAAAAAATATTTGTTTCTTTCTGGTGACAATGGCCTCGGTTACAAGGGAACAAATATTTGTTCCTTTCTTAAGTCATCAAAATCAAGAGGCTTTGTAGCACGTTTTCTTGACGTTTGATAGCATTTTATAGATTTAAGTTAATCTACATGACGAATTGTTTGGACATTCTTGAAAAAAAATGGCTTTTAATAAAATTGACATTATATTTTAAAGTATTACTTGATTATTTTTTAAAATCCAGGAGCTTAATTGACATATAAAAATAAAGTAATAGAAAACATAGAAATAGCACAACAAGCAAAAATAATCGAGAATAAAGTTTTTGGCTTTTCGAGCTGAACTCAGATTCAGCAGATCATAACCTGGTTTTCACACGAAATCATAGTGAAATCTTCCCTCAAAATCGAGTTGTACAACTTGTAGACACAATGGGGAAAAGAATTGGCATACTCGAGAATGCTCGTTCCAAGAGAGTATATCCGGTACTCGTTTGGTAAGATGAAGCCACTGGATATCTGAATTCAAAAGTAAATATGTTAATGGTTACTACAGAGTAGAAGGCTGGACTGGAACCCAGTAGTTGGGAGAGGAAGAAGAGTTTATAAGGTCTCGGAAGTCCTTCTGAAGGATGGTTATTCGGTTGGAGCTGGAAGAAGTTAAAGTAAAAGAAAAAGTCAAAAGTGACCACAAATCGAACTAAGTAGGTGGCGCGCAGGTCCGGAGGTGGACTCAATCGATTGGCGAGAAACGAGAAAAGGGCCCGACATTTTCGGGGGCTTGAAATGTGTTAATTTGAATACTTAATTTATCGGAGGAGAACTTTAAAAGAAGAATCCTCTTCCAGAAGATTGCTAGAACTTGACTTGTATTGTATTCTTCCGAATGAGGTTTATTTTAGCACAGTGGCCATGTGTTTTGACCTACCAGGTCCTAATCGTTCATTCTTCTAACGATGGCTAACTTCGAATTTGGCTAACTTTCTGTGAAACGACTTGTTGATTGTTGGGGGAGCCAAACATATGCTTCCTCGAAAACGTCGCCCAGAGAAAATTATCTCTTTCGAAATGAATAAACTTTCTTGAACGAATCTTTGGTGATATACTGAAGGTCTGAATTTCGTACTCAATTGCGAATTTCTACTTTTATCTCGTGAAAGATTGTTAGACCTCGACCTGCATCACACTTTTCCGACTAACGAGGTTTCACAAGACGTTGCAAAAACGGTTAGGCCTCCGAGTAGGGCGCTGGGTTCTCATACCAAGACCTTTTCGGTTTCTATCTCGGGCTGGTGAAAAACTCGTCTATTTCTATCGCTATCCACATGAAGTGGATAAGAATTACAAGAATCGCACAAGTGGGCTCTTGTGAAAGTGTGAAAGAAAAACTGCCAACGCCGTTCGGATTCTGCGTTAAACTGCCTCCTTCCTTCGCTTAAAATGTATGTGGTAACACTTATGGAATATGTGGTATCACAATAGACCATATAATAGGCCTCCAAGTGTGTCCCTTACACAGGGAGCCACCATAACCTAACTTAACCTTGCGCAAGTCTTTCTTTTGTTATGGAAAGAATTGTTGGCTTATGTTTTAGGTTCTTCATTTAAGACATCGATATATTAAAAGATATATTAAAGATACCTTTCAATACATTGTCAAACAATTCTCCCTCCTATTATTGGTGCGAATAATCCATTGATTGTGTGGTATCTCCTGAAAAACTTTAGTTTCTTTTGGATCACTATTTCAGGAAGTTCTTAAAAAATCATTCAAGTGAGATCGCAAAACGTTGTAGAAAATGAATCAAGTTGATGTTTTTGTTTGACGAAGAGTTCAATCTTTGGGAAATTTCCTCAAAGTTCAATCATTCTGGAGATCATAAAATGTTATGTGTAGAACGAATTTAATTGGTTTTTCTGACTGACGAAAAGTTAATTCTTTCGGAAACATCTACGAAGTTCAATCTTTCAGGTGATTACAAAACGTTGAGTAGAAAATAATTGAATCAACTTTTTTAAACGAAGTCGATTTCAGTATTTTGGGAAAATCCTCGAAGCTCATTCCTTCAGGAGATCATAAGATGTTATACCATAGATAACACTGCACAACAGCATGTCTGTTGCATGGAGTTTTTTTTTACATGAATCTGAATCGTTTTTCCACGCTGTTTTCAAAACCATACTCCGTTTTAATGTAACAGCTCTAGTTTTCGCAAAAAATGGGCGTGTCACTTTTTCGAATTTTCCTCGGCTTTTTTCTCGTTTTCGACTGTAATTTCTGAACCAATAATCCTTATAATAATAATAAGTATACATATATTACGTATATTACAATAATAAGTATATGAATATCTTAAGAAGAAACATCAAGCAATACAACGCAACCAAATTATTTGGCGGAATACACATTCGCATCGAAATAATAGCAAAAATATACCATAGCCACTTTCATCACTTTGCATACTTCTTCCTTAAAAAATTAGGGGCCTCAAAGTATGCTCTTTTATATGTTCCATTTATAGTCTGAAATACAAGCAAAAAACAAAATAAATTTGAATTGCTCGGAACAAAAAAAAATTAAAAATGTTGCATATTTTTAGGCTCCTATTTTTTTAAGGAAAAAGTATGAAAAGTGATGTAAATGGCTATACTAAATTTTTGCTATTATTTCGATGCGAATGTGTATTCCGCCAAATAATTTGGCTGTGTTGTATTGCTTGATGTGTCGGCTTTCATTATACACCTAACTCGTTAATTGATCTTCGAAAATTGTGTATGTTTTTGACCATCAAAGAAAACGCCTTTAAATCCCATTTTTTCCGACTTTGAGGTCCAATTACCGCGGCATTTTAAAGCTTATAAAAATAAGTTGCACCGGAAAGAAGAAGCCGTGCGGTGTTGTTAATGCGATAAGGTGAAAATCATGTCAATCGGTTTTTTGGTTTAGAAATTACGATCAAAAATATTGAAAAAGTAGAGGAAAAACTGAAAAAATGACAAGGTACCTATATCTCACAAACTAGAGCTGCTAGAAAAAAATCTGAGCGTAGATTCGAAATCAGCGCAGCCAAATTAGTAAGAAACAGTAGAAAAACTCCATGCAACAGAAAAAAGTGTTTTTTTGTTGTGCTGTGTAATTAATTCAATTGATTTTTGTGATCGACAAATGCGAAATTTGATCCTTTGGGGGATAACAAAAATTTACGTAGAAATTAAAAATTGAAAAATTCCTTTTTCAGATTCTTCTGTGATAAAAAAAACACAAAAGGGACAACAAAAAATTGAAGGATCAAGAACGCTTAGTAATTTCCTTCTTAAAGCGTATACCAGTTCGACTTTTTCGACAAAGAAGAAGAAATTATTTAAGCTCTTCATTCGGAATCTATGTACACTTGGAGCTCTATTAGATACCGGCGTGTGAAAATCAAAGTTTACCAACAAAATTCTCCAGCTAAAGCCAACACACCGTCACAAAGCCCATCGATGTCGTAAGTTAAGTCGATGCGTGCTCAAAGGTCACTCAAACCCATGCAACGACATTTATGTGAATTTGCCGCGTCGGCGTTCTCGATGGCGCTCCGCCACAGATGCGTTCGATTATCTTCAATAGTCGCCATAATACATACTCGTACATAATTCGAAGCGCTCCTCTGTGCGGCGACCAAATGCATTGCAACAACAATAGCGCTGCGCGCCAATATGGCCGAAATGTTAAACCGCGAGCAGCAACAACGCTAATGCCAATAAATAAATGAAAAAGATAATTGCAGCTAAAATTGCTCATTACGTTCGCTTATCGAGCGCATTAAATCTAATAGCAAAACTAAACAAAAACAAAATCGACCCGGTCCACAGGCAACTGCGGCCATCGGTTGTAGCGCCATCTGGCTGCGGCCAAAGCTGCGTGGCGAGTGGTAACACTAACGTTAAATGCGCGTATCGCTAACCGCCAACAACATGCCTGATGGCAGCATGTGATAAACGTTGTTATTGTTGTTGGTGTTGTTGTTGGTGTTGTTGATGGTAGTGGTATCCGCACAATGCGCACATGGCATAAGTGTTCAAATAACCAACAATCGACTGGGTAAGTGGAGACTTTTAAGGCCAAAAGCGTCAAAATGCAACAACCTACAATGCAGCCAACACCAACAACAACACGGCGACCGTAAGTTAATACCAAAGTCTGTTGGATATCTTGCGAATTCTATTGCAACGGCCACCGCCTCGAGACTGCGGCGCACTCGAGTGCGTGATCGAACGATCTTTAATTTTTTTCGCTACGTTCAAATGCTTCGCTGTCTGCCGCGACGGCCAGAATTTTTGGTACTGCCACGCTTTCGTGTTGCACTCTGAACGAAGCTGCGAATGAATCGGGTTGTAACATAGGAAATTTCAATGTTGGCTTCTTCCATATTTGAAGTGGCATAATTTTCCTTGGAATCCCTTTTTGGATGCCATACTGATGCGACATACTTATTTACTTACTTAATGGGCCATAAAAACCCATTAACGGATTACGGTCTGCCGCAAAAGTTCTCTTCTCCAGGCGTGTCGACTTTATAAATGAATATAGAAATGACGACCTTTTGGTTACTAAACTGTTGTAATGGAATGGTTATGAGGGGATCTGAGAAGACAGATAGCCAATTGTACTTAAGACTCGAGAGGAAAAGGGTGATAGAGGAGAGTGAGGTGGGGTTAAAGAAAGAAAGTAGCAGAAAAGGAACTACAAATCTTCCTGCAAGAACTTCCTGGATTCTTTAATGAATCTCAGGAGATCGCGCAGGGTAAGCGAATGAACCCCGTCCAACCTCATAACATCAGAATCCAAATTCAGAAGGAATATCCCTGTCTTGTAAACTGTTAATAACTTATTTAGGCCTATCAGTCTCAACTCCTTCATCTTTAAGACTTTGAAAAAGATTGTCAAGTGGACGCCAGTTTTCAAGCGAATTGAAAAGAGATCATCGGTGTGAGAGAATTTAGTACTCGGGAAAGATGAATCAGATCTTCGTACCCTAAGTCGTTGAGACCACTGAGGCACTGTTTTTTGAAAGACTTGCGATTGAGCATTTTCTTAGAAGAATATATTTCAGTATGCTGGTTGTATTTTCACAAAACTAGAATGCATTCTTCGAGCATTTTTCTGTCTGAAGAATATTTCAACCTATTAGAAGTAACATCCATTTTCAGGACAGAGTAATGAACAATGTGTTCTCAAGTACATCACACAGTGATGATAATCTTTTTTGATTAAATTTAAACCTTAAGTCAGTGCTCTTGGACCGCACTTGCATGCAACCATAGCTCAGATTTTCTGCAATCATCATACAAAACCTAGTTTTTAATACTTTCGTCACTAGTCTTCGCAGGTTTAGATCAAAGAGATTTCTATCCAGGAGAGAGAAAAATATTCGATTGACTTCGGAATACGCATCTATGTGTCTAATGTCTATGTGTCTTTTTATCCATCCATCCATATTTCAGACTTTCTTCGAGTATACTGACAAACCCAATTCTCATGAGATGTCAGTAGTCTTCGTAGAATATGATCAAAGCATTTTATTTTCAGCAAAGAGGTAAATATTCTATTGACCTTTTGGGGTATCTATGTATCTAGCCTTTTTTATCCATCATCCCATAACACAGACTTTCTACGATGATCCTGACCGACCAATTTTTCATCACATGTCAGTAGTCCTTGTAGAATAAGATCAAAGAGTTTTCTATTCGGTAGAGAGGTGGACATTCAATTGATCTCTTGGGGTATCTATGTATATAGCATAATACAGACTTTCTACGATTATCCTGCCCGACCAACTTAAGATCATACGCCACTAGTTTTCATAGAATATAATGAAAGCGTTTTATATTTAGTAGAAAGGCGAATATTCAATAGAATTCTTCATATCCTTTCACCCATCCACTCATAACACAGATTGTATGATTATTATACAAGACCCATTTATCATCACACGTTACTAGTCTTCTTTACTACTAGGATCAATGCGTTTTCTATAGATATGGAATAAGTGGATATTCGATGGAATTTTTGGGGTATCTATCTATGCATCCAGCTTTTTCATTCATTTTTCTATAGCAGACTTTGTACGATTATCCTGACAGATCAACTTTTCATCACACATCACCAGTCTGTGTAGGATAGGATTGAAGCGTTTTCTGTCCAAGAGTGAAGCGAATTTTCGATTGAATACTTGTAGTATCCATCTATGTATTTAGGTTTTTTATCCATTCACTCATAGCAGAGACCTTCTGCGATTATTCCGACAGACCCACTCTTCATCACTCGTCACTAGTCTTCGAAGGACAGGATCAATTTGTTTCCTACTCCAAAAAAAGTGAGAGCTTCAATTGAATTTTTTGGTTGCTCATCGATTAACCTGTTTATCTCACCAAAATCAATTAATTGGTGACTTACTATTGCTGTGAGTACCCCTAGTTGTGTTCTGCTGTGCTTGAATTGGCTCCCATAACAGCCCTCACATGGTTCTTGTCTGGGATCACATGGTTCTTGTCTGAGACCTCTTCATGAGTTTCCCATCATTGATTTCGCGCATCAATGTGGCAGTAAATATGTAACACTAGAATGCTCTACCAATCCGAACGTTCTTAGTTGACCATTGAAAACAAGTAACAAAATAAAATAAACAGTTTTTTTTAAGAATATATTTAGTTACTGTAAGTCATTTGACTTTAAAACATAGTAAAAGTCACAAAAAAATTTTTTTCAGAAAGCAGGGCAATACAAAATTCATGATCTGAATAAAAAAATTTTGACTCTTTTGGGCATTCTAGTGTTAAATTATCTCTTTAAAATTGTAGTCGAAAATTTTTACCTAAAACTTGTGTTGCCTTCTAAGCCACTAACAAAAATACAGCCACGAATGTGTTATTGAAAAAAGCAAATCCTTCACTTCGCTGTGAATCACTCAACTTGACTGATGAGAAAATCGAAAATTCCTTAGGCAACAACCTAATATTATGTATATGTACTAAGTTGTAGATATGCGCGAAGGTGGCTTGATCGCCAATGTGCGATTTACCCGTCACATGACCAACGCCTACGTTCGATTTGCAGCGCAGCAGCGTCCAAGATCGGCGGCGCAGTCAACAACTGTATGTATGTATTGTATTTTTTGTAAGTATGTGTGTACATAGTTTCTGTGTCGCGCCTGTTTTCTACGACATTTCGCATTTTGCTGCCCACAACAGGCGGAATATTTTGAGACGCATTGGTGCAACACGAATAATTGACGTCAATGCTGGTCGGGTCAACGTTCGTAAGCAACACGCTGCAATCTTATGTTGACATATTTTATATAAACTTGGCTTATAGTCGATTTTTGTTACTCTTTTAAAATAATTTTCTTTCGTTACTGACGTGGCTATTACACAATAACATGTGGGACTTTTGCTATGGTTTTGAGGCAGCAATGAACAATTCGAATGTACGCAGCCCGTCAAATTTAAAGTCACCCTTTCTTGGACAGATCTCATGCAACTAAATGAAGGAAATGTGCACCTTCGGGATACAACATTTTCCTCATATAAATACTTGCACCCATTGATTGCTCCTACACAATTTTGAGCACACTGCTCACTTTCATAATGAGCATAAAAGATAAAAATTATGAGAACCAGTCCAACCGCCTGGCAAATCCCTTTGATATATCACACCAACTAAACCGGTAAAATCACCGCTAATAAGTTTGTAACCTTATCTGAGGCATAACCCAGCAATAATGAAAATGTCACTCAAGCCTCGCATTTGCGCCTCAGCACACCATAACACACACACACACACACACACACACACTAACGTGCGCTCACAGACTCAACACTAGAAGGTGGATTTAGTGGGTCAGCATCCCACACTATGCAGTGGCGCACTAAAGCAGTCAGCCAGCAGTGTTGCCAGATACCTGAAATGACTTTCTTCTAAATCTTAAAAAAATACCGAAATTTCCTCACAAAAGTTAAAAAAATCCCCTAAAATCTTTTTTTTATTTGCATAATTTCAAAGGAATTTAACTTCTTATAAAAAATAAAAATATATACATATAATTTTTTTTCATGCAGCCTTCTTTTTATTCAACTTCAGGTTAACAACAAGAACTTAACAAAAACAAAACATATAAAAAATGAATTAAACAAAAAGTGCATTTTTGGCGGGATTTCATTGTGACAGCAATAAGTGAGAACGAGATAGAACGAGCTTACATTTTGTAAGCTTAAAAATTTTTAACACAATAGGGTGCTTTGACTATTCAGATAGTTGCCAAAATATGTTTTGTTGCCAGTGTTCCCAATACATCATACTTCGTTATCCAAACATCTCCCAAAAATCCACTAAGGATCCGAAAAATCCCCTAACGTAAAATATAAATCTCCTAAACTTTCTCCTAAACAATTCTTCCTCCTAAAAATGCTCCTAAAAGGCCAAGAATCTCCTAAATCTAGGAGGAAATCTCCTTATCTGGCAACACTGCCAGCCAGTGTCTTTAGAAGATTTCCACCTTGCGACTGCAAAAAAAACAACACACTCACACACACACACACTCGAGCACACAACGCACGGCAGCAGCAGCCAAAGTCGAAGCAACCAGCCAGCCATGGCAGAAGTGACACTGCAACGTAAAATTAAATCCTAAATGATGCGCGCTACAGCAACACTGGTGGCGAAAGTTGTGCTAGCGGCGCACAAAAACTGGCAAATCTTGCCGCATAAGTACTCGCAGCAATTGCAATGAGTTAAAGAAGAAGAAGAAGAAGAAAAACATATGGAGCAAATGTGACAAAACTAAAACCAGCGAGTTTAGATAGAGCCCCACCGATTAATCGGCTTCTATTTCGGTTTTAGCCACATTTGGCCAAAAAACCCACATTCGGCCAATAACACTACTCGACACGAAAAATGCTCCTAAAAATAAAAGTATTCTTTAGACTAATCTTCGGTTGCTGAACACGAAACTGAAAATCAAAAAATTTTCTTAAGAAGCGTTTTCGAAAAATCTTCGAAAAACACTTTTTTCCCTCTTATTTCAGTTATGAGCATATATCTCGTAAACCAACCATCCGACTAACACAAGTGGGCCGTCGTTCAGAAGGCAATTAACTAACCTTTCCAACGATATATAGACTGTCCAAATCAGATGAGATTTGGGGAAGTTACTGATGATGAAAGTTGAAAAAAATTTAATTTTTTGACCATTTTCAAAAATTATACATTTTCGAATGGATTTTTTATAGATAAAATAAATGATCTCCTCTGAAAATCCATCTCTAAAATCTAAGATGAAAGATATATTATTTGAGCAAATATTAAGCCTAACATCAATAGAATTGAAAGAAAAATAACAAAGTTATGATGCACGGAGTGAAAACACCAATTTTTCATTTATTGCACCGTGCGAAAAATTTTTTTTTTTTTTTCGAGATCCATCCAAATGTTGATATAGACGTGAAACTAGAGGTAATTTATAGTATCTTGGCATAGTCAGTTTTTCATTTTCTGACGCAAAGACCTTCTTAAAGGACTTTAAAATTTTAAGGATATACACATTTCAAATATTTTTTTAAATATTGTGTTAGTCGGATGGTTGGCTTACGAGATATATGCTCATAACTGAAATAAGAGGGGAAAAACGTGTTTTTCGAAGATTTTTCGAAAACGCTTCTTAAGAAAATTTTATGATTTTCAGTTTCGTGTTGAGCAGCCGAAGATTAGTCTAAAAAATACTTTTGTTTTTAGGAGCACGCGATGAACCCATTTTTTGTCGAAAAGTGTAATCGGCTTCGGCCCAATACGGCCAAAGGCCGAAGCTGAAGGTAAAAATGTGTTTAGTACATATCGCTCGATATGAGAACGCAGTGCTAGTTTAACTGATAATTGTTTGTTGGATTATAAGATATTTTTTATTTGTATTTAAGTTTTTCATTCATTCAATGAATTATTATTTTATAATTTATTATTATTCTTTTTTTAATAAATAAATAAATAAAAATTAAAAAGAAATTGCATTCAGTTTCTTTTCTCCTTAAGTTATTTACCTTCGGCTTTGGTTTTAGCCGAATGACAGTATTGTAGCCGATTAATCGGCACCTTCGGTCGGGCTCTAAGTTAAGACCATCTTAGTTGGTTCTGGCCGACTGTTGCGGGCTAACTTTAAATTCTTATTTACTTAATGTGTCAAGGATCAGGACTGTCTGTAGGGTCCAGTGTATATTGGATATGAAAATAGCCCAACTTGGCCACCCATACAAGGTATGTAAGTGTGCTTTAGTGCAGCTCCAAAACAGATCATTTTTTCGAGTCTCTTTTCATTTTTTCAACTTCAACACCACACTTACCTATCCGGAAGTCCTAGAAGAACCTAGTTTTGTTATCTAAGTTGTTGATTGAAACTCACTATGACTCTTTTACTTATTGTACTTACGAGTACTTACTTAACTGACCATAACAACTCGTTAGCGAATTATGACCTGCCGCAAAAGATCCTTTTCAGGCGCCTTTGCTTTCACACCAAGCAATGACCGTCGACCTCCAACTATTGCGTCGAACACATTTTTCGACGGAGCTTCATCGTCCATATGGGAGGCATGGCCAAGTCAGCATGATTTACTTTTTTAGCTTTATTTACGAGGGCAGTTTGAGAATTCAGTGACTTTTTCAATTTCCCCGCATAGTAACTTGAAATGCAACCCTGCTACTCTCAACTACCATCTCTTAGTAGGCTACATTCAAATTTTGAGCATGATGCGTCATTTACTTTGTGTTTAGCAGTCATCGAAACCAGACAACTTTGTGAATTTCGACAAAAATGGAAAAAAGTGAATTTCGAAGTCAAAACAGTTGCATAATTGAGTTGCCAGGATGCAAAAAACATTGTGCATAAATTACATATGGCCAACGATGCTGTCGGAAGGGGCGTGAAACTCATCAAAGACTATAATGACGCCTTGTGACATAGAAAACAATTTTTGCTCCAAGCGGCCTATGCAAGGAAAACCTATACCGGCTGAATAAAAAATTCACATTTTCTCACAAAAATCAAACAATTTCTTTTTAATACTCAATTACGATTGCAATTATATTCGAGGGGTTTTTGGAAACCCAAAGTTGACAACCTCACAACTCCGATCATATGTGAGACGCCCTCTGGTGTTGAACTTTTGAACCTTAATTAATTTTGTATTTTTTTTACTCAAGAATGTTGGCGATCGCTGAATGAATCATTTAAATCGGTTCAGTAGTTTTCGAAATGTTTCGATGTTTTCTCGCTTACTTCACTACTACATTTACAAGTGGGGAGCCAATTGCATAGAAAATGGCCAGTTTTGTATGGCAGCTCCCTTAAGACTTGGAGATAGCGGGTAGGTATGTTTTGAAGAAACATTCGGAAGAGAAAATAAATGGGTGTCGGTCATACATTTGACACGTCTGGGGGCAACCTGGGAGCAGTGGGAGCGTATTTTGTAAAAATGACCATGTTTGACCTATGTTTGAAAGAAATGTTCAGTAGAGAAAACTAGTGGGGGTCAGGCATAGATTTTAACCCTCTAAGAGCAACTTCTGGGCAAGTGTGGAGTAATTTATCGAATTTCAGAGCTTTTTTGTAAACTTTAACCTCGATGCGACGCCATTTAGCCACACTCTAGCCCCAAAATTGTTTGGCTCATGCATTTTTTCTCCCAACCGCATAAAATAAGAGGTTGCGGTGCATCGAAATCGAAAAATCGTGCACCAAATCATATCTAATGCACAGCTTTTGGGTCGATTCGAAGCCGATTTGAAGCAAAAACGATCACATTTGGCGAAGAAAAAAGTTCTCTTCTACCAGGACAACACACCAGTGCACACAAAAATCCATCAATTGGGCTATGAACTGCTACCCTATTCAGCACATTCTCCAGATTTAGCCCCCTGCGACTAGGTTCTGTTCCCAAACGTGAAAAAATGGCACGGCGCACAGTGATTCGACTCCATACAACCGCGGCACAAAATTAGAAGGAGTGGTCCGTTCTTCATAAAATTTGGTATATTAGTTAATCATGGTCTGCTGAATTGAAATCTCCATTTTGTTTTCCTTAAACTTTTGTAGTTTGGCAATGTCTGAGAATTAAATTTGCAATTTTCGTCATTTTTGGTGAGCTATAGCAATATAGATTTTTTAGATTTTACATTTAATCGGTAACAACAACATTGATAATTGCAAAGAGTAACAGAAATTGTCTTAGGACCCTTTAGTTTTGCAACAAAAACGATAATAATAGACGTCTGTTTTGCTTTTTTGCAGTTTTCTCAATTTTTCATGCTGATTGCATACTTTTAGGGATGAAAAAAATTAATTTTGTCGAAAAATAGGTGTCTAGACCACTTTTCAAATTGAATTATTTTCTGAGATCGGAAGATATCGGAGGATGTAATTACATTATGCGACAAAGAAAGAATGCTGCTTAAAATAAAAAAAATCCAGGAACATATTTTCACATACTTTTTAGATATTTTCCTCTAAGTTTTGCCAATTTTCAGATTTTTAATTCAGAAAAATATTTTTAATTAAAAGTGATGTAAAAGCCTCAGCTTTGGAAATTTTAAGAAAACATTAAAAGCGAAAATGGCTACATAAGTTCTTAATCTATATTGAAAGTTTTAGGAACTTCTTGGTGACCATGTATTTTTACAATTTTTTTACTCAATAGACTAAAAAACAGAAAATATGTGTTTAAATTTTTTTGTGAAAAAAGTTTCAACTTTGAGCCGCTTTTGCACACACATTAATTACTTTTTTGCACAGATTTTTTGGGGTTTTCTTAGTTGGAGATTTAGCTTTCAAATGACATCAAAATCATTAAATTCTGAGACTATAAATTTTTTGAATTTTGTATATGGAACGAATCACTGTGCGGCGGTAAGAGATTTGGCTCGATTGGGGACTTTGAGAAAACCTGTTATTTGAAAGGGATCAACAAATCGAAAAAAACGTTTCGCATTGAGAAATAAAACCTTTTTTTGCCGAAAAATATTCATTTTATTCAAAATGACACTGACTTATCAAACCGCTCTCGTATATTGCACTCAATAGGAGCGGAACTAAAAGGACTTGTTTTGATGGGCTTGATTCGTCCATTTTAAAGCACCTCTGCTTATGGCTGTCTACGGCTTAGCCGCAAACATAATTTAGGCAACTGAGTAAAAGCAATTGCAATGTTTAGGGCTGCCAGGCGATGGGAGCAGAAGAGGGATGTGGGTTGGTGCGAAACACAGCATTAATTGCAACAGCAGTTGATGCCGCTTCCATTGTTGACTAATGGGCAATGCACAAGCAAGCATTTCAGCGCTTTGCTGACATGCTTTTACGCACACACACACACACATACACACACATTTACATACACCCATACATTTATAGGCGCATGCATTTACAAACAGCTGTTATATTGTTTGTATGTATTAGATAAAATATGTGCATATGTAGGTGTATGTGCCTTCGTGTTTGTGCTTAGCTGCACACGTGTAAGTGTACATGTGTGTGTGTGTGTGTGAGCGTGTGCACTTGCGCTCGAGTTGATTTTCAAGTGAGCCGTTTACGTAATGCGATTGCATAATGCAAATCACTCATACTTCACGCAGTCCAATGCGGTCCAGCCGCCACAGCACTTCGGGCTTCCTTACACCACGGCTGGCCGCAACAATGATTCAAGCGTTTTAAAAGCTGTTAAGCACAATTCACTTTCCCCCACCCGCCACATACCGTCGCCCTTGATGCCGTTGCCGCAGCTGGTCAGTTGTCGAATCGAATCAGTTGTCCGCCTCACTCATTCTGCCTTCTGCTGCGCCAGTTGCCGCCGCGTTCGCCGGTTGCACTTGCGACCGCATTTCTCCACTTGGCCTCACTTTCGACGCATTCAATTAATTAATCTAAGCAAATTGTTTGCTGCGAATTAATTGAATTTGCTTTTAATTTGCGCAAATTTTCGAACATTGCGCGCGTTGCAAATGCGAATGCAAACGCCAATACGCGGCCAACTGTCGATTGCCGATTGCGACATTCTCAGCACACACACACGCACACAAACAAATACATATATATTCACACATACTTGGATATGTTTATGTGTAGGTATGCATGAATGAAAGCAGTTAAATTTACATGTCAACTGCAGCAAATAAT